>JANUWG010000781.1:0-10510 GCA_025175695.1 Eugenia klotzschiana | reverse complement strand
CCTATGTTGGCGTAATACAGATTTGTGAGCTATTTGTGGTATTACTTGAGGTTACACATTGCTTGGAAGAAACAGTTATTCACGTATAAGTGTTACCTATATCCTTTCGACAGGAAACTTGGGGCTCATTATTGGTCAATCTCTAGTTGGGGTTATTACATTATCAAAATCCTTTCAAAGTTCGATTCTTGTGCACCTTTTTTCTATGGTCAATACCTAAAACCTACAGTAA
This sequence comes from Eugenia klotzschiana, assembly GCA_025175695.1. NCBI lineage: Eukaryota > Viridiplantae > Streptophyta > Magnoliopsida > Myrtales > Myrtaceae > Eugenia > Eugenia klotzschiana. Next base: position 10,278 of record JANUWG010000781.1, on the reverse strand, counting down.
CTATCCCTCCTAAGAAACTAATCAGTGTCATTTATATGCCAAAGAGAAATAAACCCAACTCAACCAAGATCAGAATAAATATTGGTCACTCCATGAAATAAACAAAGGAACAGTCTTCTTTCTTTTGATTTGCCATTGGTAGAACATCAGACCTCAGAAGTTGCAGGCAAATGGACAGCCGTGCTCTCCCTTATATCATCAAGAGCATATGATCCTAGCACACGTTCCCCAGGTACCTTGAATATATAAACGAAAGTTGAGTATCAAACATCTTAAACGAATACTTCACTAAAAAAAAGTACAGGGCACAGAAAGAACCAAGGTTACCTCAACTATAAGACGGTGTGGATAGCAGGGTTCATCCCATGCATAAGGGCAAGAATGGTAAGAAGGAACCATAGTTTCAAAGCTTTCGCATTTCTGCTGATAAACACGTAATCTCTAGAGTACAAAAACAGATAAAAAGAAAAATACAGTCAAGATTCTGACTTGGCAACAACAATATGCAGAGCAATCCAGAAAAAGAAAGAGATATTGATTGGTTAATGTAAGTTAAATAATATTGAAACAATAACAAACCTCCTTCGAGAAATTCTCTATGCGATAAGGCATATAACCCGAATCGTCATCTGATAACAAAATCAGGTGTGTCCCTGGATTTTTATGAAGACTAACAACAACATTGTCATCCCACATGGAGATATCAGCATTCTGCACCTCAACGCGTATCATATTTACAGCACCAGAGATGTCGTTCCGCATTTTCACTTGGCTGTCACCTAAAATTTCTGGCAAGAAACTGCCCGACCATTGCCATCCAGGTTCATCATAACATATGCAGACCAGCAAGTCCCTGCAATGAGTAGCAATCATCAGCAAGCAAACAAATTGCCATCGTGCAACCACTTCTTCGGAAAATTGATTCCATGTTATATTCTAACTGTTAGAGAGTCCAACTAAAAAGCTTAAGCTGATAGGTGAAGGGAGACTGCATGAATATAAAGAGCATATAGGATCCATTGTCAAGCGATGTGGGATAACAACTTCAACACTCCTTCTCACATGCAAGCTAGATTACGAGCGGCACGTGAAATTTGACTAATGGACGGTGGACACACATTCACAGAAAGGATAACACTGGCTCTAATACCATGTTAAAAAGTCCAACATAAAAGCTTAAGCTGATAAGTGGAAGGAGACCGCATGAATATAAAGAGCACATAGGACCCGTTGTCAAGCGATGTGGGACAATAACTTCAACATTAACGAATTTTAAGTGCTCCACAAGCATCAGTCCACTGTACCTCAGCCACTGGATACATGAGGTTCCCATGCATTAAAAATGAATATTCCCTCAATCCGATGGCTGAAATGCACCAAGTGCAATGCTACTGGAGCATGTAATGATGACTTCAATTTGACCCCACTCGGACAAGGAAGCTAGTAAAATGCTAAACAACTTAAGTATGAGAACCGATACATATAGGTGAATGAATTATTGAAATCCAAATCACATAAAAGAGGGAAACTTACAAGCAAATAAAGCAAGTGTGACAAAAAATGAACTCAAGACATCTTGCTTGGATACCATATAGAACCGGGAGACCACTAAACAAACAATTGAGCACTCGAACTCAAGAAAGCATGCTTAAATCTCTCCATAATTCTGTTATAGGCCAAATCCCATCATACACTAGAAGGGGGAGCATAACAACATTCCAATACTAAGCCATGTTCTCATCTACCACATAAGTTCTTGTGGTGCAATCTTTGGACAAGAGCGAGATAACTACTAAGCATTCTAGGGTCAAAATGAGGTACAGTTAGTATCACCAGGGCAGTCCAACATTAGCTGAAATCTTTCCTCTAGCCGCACGATTAATTGCAGCAATTCCTACTATGTTGTAGCTCAAATATAGGTTTACTGCATCTTATACTGTCTGCTTGTAGCAATAACTATTTCTCAAAATTCATATTAAAGCCAAAACTGTAACATTCTAGAGCACAGCCTCCTATGGAGCTATTGTGTGTCTACTTTCAGCCTATATGCGATAGAGATTCCGCAAAAGCCCCATCTCTTTCCTGCTCCTTCCTATACCGGCGGTGAGATGACATCAATTTTCAATGATGAATTACATGATGACTGAAACTCAGATTGTAACTTAACAATCATCACATGGTGATGTTATTAGTATATGTTGAGTGCAAACTAATTTATTTAATTATAATATTTTTTTATGATAGATAATATAGTTTAATAATGATCATGTGCTAATGGAAATGTTATGTGCTTAATATTAATAGATCTATATACTAATATAATCTGCTTATAGTATTTTACATTGTGATCATGTAATTAGAGATAGTGACGAGGAGTTTTGGATATTTTATTCCTATTCCTTTGCTAATACAGTGTCAAAACAAGAGAAAGCAATAGTTATTCCATCACTAAAACCAAACAATGTAATCGTTATTACACTCTGTGCTACTAGAACCGTGACACCTTATCAATTAGTGAAACCAAATGTGCCATAGACACTGTTACCAACTTCAGAGTGAAATAAGAACGGATGGAAGCAAACAAGAACAGTCTTTGCAATTTGACATCAGGAAAATGCCATATTCATACCAGCCAACATATGTCATAACAAATCCCCCATTCCGTACAGCTGGCAATTGTGAGCACCACATCACCAAGAATTGATTCAAACATGAGGAAAAAACATAGCTTCGTACGGTTTAACTAAACATGGTCAGAATACCTAGCAGTATCTGCCCAGTGAAGATGAGAATGCTGCCCTTTGCCCAAATGGAAGATGAAGTCAGTTCCCTTCTGCTTATAGCACAACTCGTTGCTGCAAGCATTACTAATGACATATCTGCAAATAGAGAAAAGATGAACAAGCTAGCAGGATATAGAGCACATCCATTACCATTTTTTTAGTGATGCCGCCATACCTGGGCTGAAAAGTGATAGCCCTTGTCTTCCCAGCAAATGGTTCAGAAAGAACTGATGAAGTCGCAGATATTACATAGGCAGCGTTTTGCAATGGTTGAGGAACAAGAACAGTGGTGAATCCACTAGCAGGAACAAGAGGAAACGGATTTGACCACAAGTTGCCAGACAATTTTTCTTTGACATGTTTAGGCAGAGATCTACATAGCCTAACCATATTATTGCCCAGATTAGAACTAGGTTGAGGGGAATATGCGTACCCCTTAGCCTTTCCATGGCCATCATCTACAATATTCAAGTTGCTGGAGCTTGACTGGTTGCCCCAATGCCTTCCCTTATTCAGAGCAAACAACGAGATTCTTCTTTGATCTTCCTTACCATCCTTTTCCAAATGTACAATGGAAGGTCCCAATTTGATCGGAGGTTTCCTGGCCATCCTCTTACCATCAGCAACCGTGTCATTCCAAGTGGGAACACTAGAATTGTCTGAAGAGTCATGCCAAAGGCAATCAGTTCGTGATGCTGGAGATTCTGAATCATTATCATGATTACATGATAAAAGGCTGAGGCCCTCCTTCTTGATATGAACCTGTTCTTGTTCATCCAACTCATAGCATGATGGAACATTGAATAAACTTTCTTTTAGTTCATCAGCAGAGTTTGATATGCTGAGTGGAAAACCAACACAATTATAGATCAAATAGGGAACGAAGATGAAAAGCTCCCGAGCCCCAGAAAATGCATCCAATGTCTTCTCAACGGTAACATATATAGGACCTAAATTTATTGAACAGAATAATAACAGCTTATTAAAATAAATTTGTGTAAAAAAACCATTGCCGTAATATGCTTTAATTATGAGTTACCATTGTTGACAAAAGGATCGAAAGTCAAGGTCTCTGACGCTGTAAATTTGGTTCCGCTGAACTTGGCTAGGGTAGTGAATGATTCTGCATGAGAAAATCTTGAGACTGAAGGTTTAAATTCCTCCATATGAAACTGAATCCCCAGATCATGCGAAGGGTCAACATGATGGAAGTTTGTTTGCACCTGAAAGTAAGAAATTAATGACTTTCTAGATGCAGCTTCAACAATATGCTAGCATATAAAGAGAAGAACAGAGCGCTACATGCAACTTAAATGTCATAGTTTTAGTAGTTGGAATTCAAACCTCTGAAAGCAGGACTGTTCGACTAACTCCTCCACTTTCAATGGTCAACGACACAGTTTGTGGAAGATAATTGTGAACCACCAAAGGAGTACTCAAACTAAGCTGGTAAATAAAATGTTTACTTGATTTATCAAGGCCAAGCAATAAATCCTCATCATGTTCCTGAGCAGGTTCCTTAGAAATCTCTTTTAGAAGATCAGAAACCTTCTTTGGTTTCACAGATGGAGGTAAATAGATCTTCTTTAATGACAAACAACAGCGGAATGGATCGCTACTTGGATGAGAAGGATAGCAAACAAAAGAACGAAGGGATCCAATCTTGCTTTCTTGGGAGAGAATACTTGGGAGATTATGAGGTTCACTCCATACATAAGAGTGTCCTAAAGGTCGCCACCTTATACGACCAGCTTCAGCTAAGTGCAAAGGGAGTGGAACCTTCCGCCCAGGATCGATAGGATCTATTATCTGAAATAGTGAAACAATAAAAGATAAATTAGAATTATTGGGAGAAAATATAAATAGTACAGATTTTTTATTCTTACACAGATAAAAATCTCCTCCTTTATAGAAACATGTTTAACTTTGATACCTTTGGAGATACACCCAATGGAATGTCAAACCGCAACTCCAATGGCACAGAAGTTTCATTGTACATTATGACCTGAAATTCATAATTATCAGGAGGAAGCGAATGATCAAACCCTTAAAAAGTACACGAGCAATTTTTCACATACCGTCGAATATAACCGAATTAGCTTATTGAAGCGCTGTACTGAAACATCAAAGACAACAGGGACAATAAAACCTTCTCCCGCATTAGTTTTAATGTCCTCCTCCAGATTTGTGTACCTTGGAATATCCGCAGTTTTTTCAAGTTCTAATTTATTTGATGCCTTAGAAAAATCCACCTCAAAATAGCTCAATCCGACAAGATCCATGGAAATTGGCACAGAAGGAGCAGAGGTTCCATCAAGCTTGATTGAAATGAAGTGGTGAGCCACTCCACTTGATTGCTTCTCATTTAGTTGACCAGAGGAACGAGTGGGTCTAAAACGAAGCAACTGTTCCCCAGGAGTCTCATTACTATATATTGGGACAGAACAGCCCGATTGCACAAGACTCCAACCCTTCACATCTTTGGCATCAAGCTCCACAGAATTTCCTGATCCTTGAAAAATACAATATGATAGAGGCAAAGAAGTTAAGTTCTGAAGAATATACGGAGCATGTTTTCCTATAGAGGCATCTTCCATATAAGGAGAGTTCAAGAATGTCCGTGTTTCTGAGAGATCAGTAGGTTTCTTTTCATTCCAAGCATCCTTGATCATCTCAAGAGCCCTGCAAACAGACTATAACAGACAACTGTAATGACCAAGATGTTAATTACTCCTGAAAACCATTAAGCTTAAACAGTATTTAGAGGAAGTACATAAGTTCCTGGCATCAAATTATAGCCAAATTTGATAGGATCAGAGAGTTCCTAATATGAAGAACAAAACGTGTATCCTGTTGATTGAGGTAAAAGAGTCCTTACCATCTTAGCTACACAATTGCCACTGTTATTAACTGATTCTCTCGCCATTTTGCATGTCTGAAAATTAGTCTCTTTAAGCAAGTAAAATGTCATTGTGTTCCTTTTTTTTTTTAAGCGGGCATTTTCATTCTTTAAAACTATACTCTTCACCAAAGAAAAAATATCTCAATTAGTAGTAGGAAATCAGTGATTAGTCTGAAGCTTCCCCCCTACACTAGTCTTCCAGCTGTTTAAGACATTATAGTAAATCGTACTTGAGGTAATACACTCTACAAAAGAGTTAATACACACTAGTGAAATGGAAAGAAAATTAACAACCACCCAAAATATGATCATTGCATACCTCGAGAAAGGGTTCCGTAATGTTTAAGTTGAGCTGAGCCACAGAGTCAAGATGGATATCCGTGATGATGGAACTATTCAGAAGAATACTGATCTCACGTTTCCTACCGATGCTAATATGAAACTTCCAAGGTTCAATAAATGGCTCCCACATGACCTGTGACGAATTTTTACCATATGTTCACACAAAACTTTTTCTGACAATTTTGCATTAAATGAACTATTTACCTTGTGAATGTTGTTATAGTTCGCTTCAAGGTCGCTCACAATTGAGCACTGTACAGTAGTTCTACACACATTAGCATGGAAGACCAAGTTTCTCATAAGAATTTCCAGGAGAGGTCCACTGCAACTCCACTGCATCAAATCAGAATGAGTATCAAGACTATGAATGAATCAGGCAAACCCTAGAGACATGTAATATGTGATTAACTATAATGAGAAAACAACAAAAAAAGATTCATAATGCACAAAAAATATCTCAAAATTTTCCTTATGGATAAATGCAAAATAAGGCAATATCATCCACACCAATAATTGCCATATTATAAGGCAACGATCATGCATAGCCAGACGTGAAGCTTCATCAGATCCTAGTGGCACGTGAAACTTTTTGAACACATATCTATTACAAAAGATCACGTATCTTATTCAACATATCTCGTTATGCCACTATGCCAGATTATGCAGGTACTTGCAAATGCATCTGATTTTTACTGTTAAGGTTTACACATGTTTAATGTACTCTTGAAGACAAATCCAATCTTCCTTCCAACGGCATTGTTGCATCTCGAGATTGTAATCCCTTTAACTGGTCGCAGATTCCTCTTTTCCCATGCTAATTGTGATGCCTCCAACTGAATGACATTTTCAGTAAATATGTATCTGAGGCCATCATCGATTAAGTTTCTCCTTGGCAAGCATATAGAGATGGATGGATTGCTAGACAGATTCAGTGCAAAAACAGAATCATTCATCATTCCCACCACAGTCATCAAACCTACAATAGTTGTGCCAAGGAAACAGAGTAAATACAAGTTCAGATTTCTCTACATACCCGCCCATCAATCAGCAGTAGAGATACCTTCCGCACATGGAGCTTACACTCAAGACAACCTAATGCAAACTGAGAAGATCCTCCTTCAGGAATACTTAGAGCAACATCATGCCAAAAGTAGAATACTTGATGTGAAAGCACCAGATCTATATGGTCGCAATGAACATCCACAGAGACATGTCCATTATCAGTCTCGCCACTATAAATTTTAGTCTCAAGATTCATCTTAAAAATTTGGATAAACGGGGACGAGTGAAGGTCACCGTCTTCCATTATCTCAATGTTCAAGCTTATATTTTCCACAAAGGATCTCAAGTTGGAACTCCTCTCACTAATGCACAATTCAGTGCATTTGCTTTTGATAGTAAGCACAGCAAATTTGCATTGTTTCTTCCCCAACACGGAAGACGCCATATTATGATCCTCAGCAGGTCTGCATTCAAATTTCCCAAACTTGCAGCAGAAATTGCACACATCAATGGGAAAATGAAATGCAACACCAATGTTCTCTAATTTCACAATCAAGAAAGATGTGTCCTCCTTGATATTATCTGATAAAACACAATCAGAAGAAGCAAAATTTTGAGGACTTCCAGGAACTATGAGCACTGTATTCTCAACAACATGAGGACCATCACCTGCATTTGCTAATGATGCTTCCCGATGCTCAGCATCAGTCATTTCTCCAATAATAGAACTGATCATGTCAACAACCTTCATCCACTCCAACAGCTCAAACCAAATATCAAGAGAAGGAAGAAAAATACATAGCTCATCTTTGATCTGATCAAATCTTGAGTAAGTAATGCCGAGAACTGATGAAGCTGAATGAGGGCCAGTACATCTTGCTAAGATTGCATGACTATGTAAAGAGTATAAGACCACTGAAGAGAAGCTAAAGTACAAGAATTCCGCTGTCTCATTTCTCAATGACGCAGAGCAATTAAACTGCATCTCAGCCCTAGCAACTGGCTCTGAAAGGATTGAGTCTTTCGTTGAGTGAAGCAACTTCGTTGATAATGAGTCAATAGAGAGTACAACTTCAGTTAAGAGCATGCTTGGGACCACACGCAAGGAAGTGTTATATTTGTTTATGGATCTCCTCGACTGAAGAAACTGTAATACATCTGAAGTGAAAAGTTCAGACTCATCTTGGACTGAAGACAACTGATTTATGACATCCAACAGTGCATCGAATACATCAACAAGAAAATTGTCTGTTAACATAGAAGGTAAAAACCATTAGTCAAAGAGCGCGATATGCCAAATTCAGGAGACCTATAGACAGTTCATGAAAAGACAGAACCAGCTTACCATCAGCCATAAGTTCACATACATATATCTTCCCCATGATGCACATAGAAGCATCAGAAGTCGAAACATTCTTCTGCGGTATTCTCAGCCATACATCGGCATTGAGTGTCGTGATCAAGGTGTGAATACCTTTCTGACCATGTTCATCTAAGCTTAGCCTACAATCTCTATCATCCTTACATAACAGTACTGAAAGCGATAACTGCCGTCCAAACATATTTAAACAGTGACTTTCCTTGGAGATTTTGTGCTCTGGGACCAAACATTCAGAAGGAAGGTCCTTCAATAAACCATTCACAGATCTTCCTTCCACAAAATTACAGTAAAACTGTGGTATTTCAAGTTTTAGAAATCGAGAGCCTCTCTCTTTCTCAATTAAAATTACTATGGAGTCCAATATCTCGAACTTATAAACAACTGTACTCTCTCTTGCTGCACACTGGTTGCTACTATTTTCAATATTGAGCTGCTTACTTGAATATGAAGTCCACTCAGGCAATGAAAAGTAACCAATTAATATGGCCAAATATTCAGGAGGTAGAATGCAGCACACATGCTGAATGCCAATGCTCACTTCAACTTGGGAACCTAAATGAGTGTTTCCTTTCTTCACACGCACGTTTAAAACAGGAGAATGGTTCTCAGAAGAGGGACCCCACAAAAATTCATTGAACCTTTGACTCCACCATGATGATGTGACAACTAATTCCTCAGCTGAACACAAGATATCCATGGAACCTTCAGAGAGGATAACTGCTGAGTTAACTGTAGGCAGTGTAACCGTCCCAACAATGCATGAGGAATCATGAAAATGCACTTTAACACCACAGAGGTTCAAATTAAGGACAAACTGATTGGTAGAGGATTCAGAAGGCAGAGAACGAGCATTCAGACCAAACAAGGACTTCAATGATGATGTAACACAAATCTTGGATCTCTTTCTTGGTATGGACTTAGGATTTCTTGATTTTCTAGTTCTTACAGAGAAATTGTTCCTCCAATCAGCAACATCATAGAGAAGAGAATTCTCAATGCTACTCAGATCACCAGAAGGACGAACAGTGACAAATGGAAAGTGACTTAACATAATACTTGCATGATCAAGGCATCCAGTTTCAATGAAGTTTGAAAAACCGAACCTTTGACTCCCAGAACCAGGTAGAGCTACTGAAACTCTTTTATCTTCAATAAGGGGAGACGAGATTTCAGTGTTATCAGACATACTATAGCCAGCTAGTCTGTCAAAAAATTCTTCCATCATGGCAAATATGTAAGGGTGACAATGCAGATCGCCATTATTCAAGCATATGAAAAAATTATGGAAACCAGCAGTTTCCTTTCTCGAAGCTTCATAATCTAAAGAAAAACAAAAATCAGCAGATTTGACTGTTCCGTAGTCGATTTTGTCCATGTTGCTGGCCCCAATACCGAAACCCTGTTGACAAGGAGCACCGGTAGCAGACAAACTGCCAAATGAGCAGACAGTATGGCTTCTTCTTTCATCCCTCAAAGAATAAATAATGATGTTCACAGCCTTCGCACACATCCAGCACTTCAGAAGCTCTATATAATCATACCTGTTGAAAATAGGAATTGCATGAACTTAAGTTTGCTAAGGAAAAAAAAATCTAGCTGGCATAACAATCAAATAGCATTCTCAATTTTATGAGATTCTCGTGGATTCTCTTCTCGGGTCTAATCAGAACAAAACAGAGAACAAAGCCACGCTACAAGGAGTATCTAATTCCACATCACTATTAATAACTCGGAAGTACATTGCCTCTAATTCTTTTCTTTCAGTCAACCACAGCTGTAAAAAAGAGAACTATGAGATGAAAACAATTACTTATGATAATATTGGAAAAGCTATGCACAGACTCCCCACACCTATTTCTTCCATACAC
>JANUWG010000780.1:0-10516 GCA_025175695.1 Eugenia klotzschiana | reverse complement strand
CAAGATTCTCATCTTTTTTTTTGTTCCAGGGAACAGAATCAGAGAACCAGAATAGTTACTGTACAAGCCCTTAATGATGGGTGCTGATATCTAAAACTGAGATATGTTGTTATATACACAGAAGTACACGATGCCCTAGATTTTGTGACGGAGAGACAAGAGAGTAGACATTTTGTCATGCTGTGTAGGACTGGTGGATTTCTTCTTAAGACAATTGGTTGGTCTTGCCAAGTCTGGTTTTAGGATATTTTGATTGCATAGGTCCCTTTGGTTGATTATCTCCGGTTTCATGATCGATAGGCTTCCCCAAAAAAGTAAACAATCTGCTTCTCATAAAGCATTTATGCTAGTAGTAGGTGGTCTCTCTCTTTTTCTATCTTTCCATTCATGCTTTGAGAACTAGTTGTTGCATCGTTTCCCTCGTAGTTGTAGATTTCCGTGGCACGTTACTAATAGCAAATATTGGTTTCTGTTTCTCTGGATGCAGTTCATGGATTCGGCTGTTAACCTCATGAACAAGTCATTCATAGATCGTTAAGTGCTTCAGACTCTCTTCCTTAGTTTAGAAACAAGCATGTGATTGCAAATTAACCCTTCTCTTGTTGCAACAGAATCGTAGAGAGTGGACTATGAAGAGGATTTTGCTTTTGCTCGTTCTTGTGGACAGACCATTTTGATTGACACCTGAGCTGGTCACTTGAGTAGATATCTTGGTTGTGGAAACAATGTATTACTTAGTTTTACAGTTACACATTTGTAAGTCTCATCGAGAGTCGGCCTGATTTTTCTCAATCTTTCTCCAATTAAACCAGAGTTGTCTCCAAGATACAAGTGGGTAATAGATATGCAGTTGTCAAGTATTTGCAGCTGTCTTACAGAGCAATCATCCTTTTCTTTGGGGATATCTGTCAAAGAAACAGCGATTGTCACTTCGAGGTAAGATTCCTATTACTCCTTGGACAATCAAATGTAGAATCGCAGGGCCCAGCATTTTACTTGACATAATAGGAAACAGTTTGGTTCTCTAAAGAATACAAGGAGGACTCACCCTTTTGCCAGGTTGGGCTTTGTAAAACTACTGAGATCCCTGATGCTAATCCTCTCTTGTTGCTTGACAACCAAAAAGATTATCTCGTGGTGAGTGCTTATAGCAACCCAACTCTCTATGAGGTTTTTGGCATCCACAACTGCAATGCATCCTTCTCCAGTGCAAACGATCATCTCTTGGACCTTGTTAATGGTGTGCTACTGTCGGGCCCTCTTACAGTTTTAATATTGGACATTTACAAGTTCGAGCATCAGTCAAGTCTGAGAGGACAATTGCTGAGAATCTTCCCGAGAAGTTTGGTAATTGCCTGAATGCATCAACTGTACAATGAGTCATCAAACGGGACGCCTGCAATTACTCTCATTCCTTGATTTGTGATAGAATACTCAGCGGTCCATCTCCATTTGAGAGCTATGGTATTACTTGTTCAGAGCAGCTTGCTATCACTAGGTATAAGCTATCCCGCCGTCAATATGCGCAGCACTTGAATTCCAGTTCTCAAAGGATTTAGGGGAAATTCCAATTAAGGGCCTAGGTGACCCCATATTCTCAAAAAATGATCCACAGTGGACCTTGTTTCAAAGAAAGGTCTGAAATGCCTACCCTTGTTTCAAAAAGGTGCCTAAAGTGCATTAGATATTCACTCAAGTGACTCTGCTTTGCTATTCAAAATCCAGGATCTATGTCTACTTTGTGGTAGTATGTCAAAAAGGCACTCCAGCCCAAGGGACTTTTAGAAATTCTTGTTTACAGCACATAAAAAGTGTGAAAAAATTACCAAAAAAGTCCTAAACTTATTATATTTGTGACGATTCAATCTTAAACCTTTCAATTTGACCAATCAAGTCTTAAAACCTTTTGTATATTTTCCAATTCATTCTTATAGCTCGGAAAAGTCAGAGTGAGAATCTAGTCAGTGCAGACCATCTTATGTGGCACAATTGGTGCTAACGTGGTCGTTGGAAAATAAAACGACGATTTTTTTCTCAAGATAAACAATGTCATTTCATTATTAAAAAAAAGCACTCCAATGACAAATGTTGTCGTCCTCCCCTTCATGAACCAAACCCCAAATTATTTGAAGCCTCAATTTGGATTCGACCAAAATCGCGGACCCTCAAATCGTGAAGACCTTGAATTTCTCTCGGTTTTTCTCCCAAATTTGATCACTTCTCGTCCTTTCCCTCAAGCTGAGGTTCTTCTTCTGTCGAATCGATAGAGGTCGAGTCCCCCATTTCGCCCAACACTCGACTGACGCCTTCGCTTGGATTCACTCGTCCAAACCACGAAGATTTGGAAACATGAATCGTGTCTTTTTGTCATGGTTTTCGGTAACTGTGTGATCACTCACATGGACTATCTGAAGAAGGCAATGAAGATCTAGAGCTCATGCAGTTGTTGAAGATTGGAAACATGGATCTTAACTTGTTGACCTATGAAACATTTTGCTTGCAGTTTCTTAGTATAATTTTTGTTTAATACAAATAGTACTCTTATGGACTTAGATTGGTCTGGACTCTAGCAAGAATGGATGAGATATACATAGTTTGGAGATTGCATATCGTTGACTGAAATGCCGAAACATCTTTTAGTAAGGGCTGTAGCCTTCACTTCCAAAATCGATGGACATGAACAAAGTTATGGATTTAGAGTTCAATTCATCAGAGCGTGAGCCTGGGGATGGACTGGACACTGCTAAATCATTTTGTAATGCTGAACTGTTTGATAGATTATCTGAGCTGTTTGATGCTGTATTTGTTCGTCCTTTGTAATAGCTATACTGGATCAACTTGCGGCCTAGGATATCGAGAATAGGAATGAAGATGACATGTCGAACTTGCTCAAAGACGGAACACAACAGTTAGATATGTCCAACTAGGAAGATTGCGTCTATATCATCACAAACATGATTTTCAAGATAAAAAATTTCGGCAAGTACTTCCATTTTCCATTGTGTCATACTTGCTTTTAGAATAAGACTAAACGAATACACTCTTTCAAAAGTTTTTTTAGGCAAAAACTTTCCGTAAGTACTTCCATAATTTAACTTATCTTAATTTCTTTTTTACCAAGAGAACTGGGAAATTTATATTAACTTAATAACTTTGTTTTGACGGGACCTAAATTCATAGGAATTTGTGCATTTACCAAAGATATTTTATAGACTTATTTCTTATTCAAAAAATGACCATGCGACGATCATAATAGATCGTGAGTACATAGAACGTAACCCCAACAAGCCTTTCTTTTTCTTCTTTCATATAGGAATTGGCACAGCATTCAGAGGCTCAGCCCGTTGGATGGCTATTCCGAACTTGTCTTCCATGTTCAAATTCTCAGGGGTAACGCCTTGTTCGAGCCTCCAATCGAAAATATTAATGAGTGAGCCAAGCATCAAAGGCAACATTCTCATGGCCAATGGCAATCCCGGACAAATCCGCCGGCCGCCACCAAAAGGCAGGAGCTCGAAGTTTTGTCCCCTAACATCGATATCGGATCCAAGAAACCTATCGGGCATGAACTTGTCCGGATCATCCCAAATGCTAGGATCTCGACCTATCGCCCATACATTGACAAGGACTTGTGCACCCTTTGGAATTGTGAAACCGCCTGCAATGAAATCTTCTCCGGATTTCCGAGGAACAAGGAGAGGAGCTGCTGGGTGAAGTCGGAAATTCTCTCTCACGATAGCTTGTAAATAGGGTAAGCGAGAAATATCGGCTTCTTCAATCTGCTTGCCTTTGCCAATGACTTGATGGAGCTCGGCTTGGGCTCTTAATAGCTTTTCCGGATTGCAAAGTAGTTCGGTCATAGCCCACTCCAGAGTACTCGAAGTGGTTTCGCTACCGGCGACGAATACGTCCTGCGTGATCAATTTCGCAAATCAAAGATTTTGTAACTAGGAATTAGACATTAATCATCACAAATAAGGAAGCGTGATCCGAGGACACAGTACCAGAAGTAGATGCCTGACTAAGGAAATGTCCAGGGTCTCATTTTTGTCTTCAACTAAATCAAGAAGATTATCCAAAACGTCGTTACACTCAATCGAACCGGTCTCCATCCTCATCTGCAACCTTCTCTCGATCAGGTCGTCAAAGATGTCGAACATCTTCTTGAAATGCGCCGCGAGCCGACGCTTCGGGCCATGCGGGCCTATCTTCTTGAGCACGGGAAAGTAATCTGCCAGGTTGGGCTTTCCAACCTCAACCGCCATTTGCCCCACCACTTCCTTCAGCTCTCCGGCCGGATTCGAAGGTTCCATCACGTCCAAAGAGAAAATCGTGTTTGATATCGCGTTGAGGCTGGTCCTGAAAGCTGCCTCACTGATATTCACTGCCTCGCCGGCACATGCGCATTTCCTAACAAAGGTGATCAGCTCTTGCAGTTTCTTGCTGCGAAGGTGTTGGTTCAAATCGAGCTTCTTGCTGGAGAGGATATGCGAGTTGTATGTTTTCCGGAGGTAACGGAAAAGGGGAGATGATGCCGGTACCCAGGCCAAACTTAGTCTGTCATGGTCATGGGCCATGGCGGAATCGGGAACCATACGATTCGAGAAGACAGCATCATGGGCTTGAAGGATTTCTTTGGCGAGCGCCGGCGAAGAGATGACCACCGTAGTCACAAAGCCGAGTTCCAGCCTGATGATGGGGCCGTAAGTGCCAGCGAGCTTGGCAAGGGACTTGTGGGGAAGATCTCCGAGCTGGAGGAGGTTGCCGACGATCGGAAGAGGCCGTGGACCAGGGGGGAGGTTGGAGGGCCGATCTTTTCGGCCGCCCCCTGTGACGAAAGACAGAGCCTGGAACAAGCCCCAGAGGAGGTACAAACACAGGATCAAAACCAAGTAATCCATTTCTCTATGTGGATCTACGGCGGCTACGAGGTGGGTGATCACTTCCCATTAATATATACTTGGAAGTGGGTGGAATTTGTCAATCGCAATTGTCTTTTTTTCTTGGAGTACTTAGCAACTCTTTCACTAAAGCCCTCAAATTCTTTGCCACCGTTTGGCCTTGCTATGCGACTTTTGCCATACGAGACCGAAGTAGACTGCTTTTTCACGGTCACGTGTTTGACCGACGCACCCATGAAAGAGAAAAAGGGAACTTCAATTAGCATTTTAGCCTTGCAGAAAAAAAAGACTAATCTACTTACTGAAAGCAAAAGTATTCTTCAATTGGCCAAATAAAGAAATTTTAGAGAAAATTTTGTGCACCATAATATAGGGAAAAGGTACCAAAAAAGTCATAAATATATTATATTGTTATCAATTCAGTCATAAACCTTTCAATTATATCAATTTAATCATAAACCTTTTTGCATTGATACCGATTCAATTAATCGGGTCAATTTTGATAGAAAATCACTGACATGAATGTCAACGATGCCACATGGGACAGCAAATACTGACATGGCCATTATTCTTATGGCTCTAGCCACAACAAAGTGATCTAAAAAATTAAGTTGTTAGATGAATGTGTGATTTAATATTTAATTACTCTAAAATGGATAAATTATGTTGGAGTTGTCATCTTTTTTACTGTCCCTGCAATTAATAGTTGAAGGTTCATTTCTCATGGATAAAATGAGGCGTGTCTATTTGGATTGACATCAACGTATGCTCCTTCTAAGTTATTTTGGAATTTTTGGGTGTCGGGTCGAGGGTTGTTCTCATGGGCAGATTAAGCAAGGATCGGAATAATAGGGGTTGACATGGTTCAAAACTTCTAATACTAAGTATTTTCAGGATTTTTGATGCCTCAAAGCGAGGAAATACATACTATCGGATTCGTTTCCTTTTTCCGTCGGAATGAAAGAGGGACCGATGCAAATTGCTTCCACACTTCCACAAGAAATTGACTGGTTGCTATGAACCTGCATTATTGAAGCCAAGGACCACAGACCCTTCTCTTATGTCCTTTTCATTCGTTCCATCTGTCAGCTGCCACCGTCGTGCCAGCTACAAAGATTTATTGCTATGGCCTCTTTCATGTCAATTAAAAGATCGCCAACGGTCAACTGCATATGTATAACAAATATCTAGTCAATGATCAGATCACGAAAAAATGTGGCTCATATTCTTCAGCAGAAATTCCTGGTAAGTCTCCTTTTTCTGGTTCACTTTATCGTTCATCATAAAAGGAAATTCTCAATTTACGCGAATGATACTCGAATTAAGCACGATGTATGCTTAGTCATGTTACTGATAAGAGTTTATATAACCCTTGTTACTTACAGATGGTGGTGATGCATATCATTAAAAGACATAATATCTGAGCCGTTCCATGGATTGGGAATGATGTCGTGCAAAATAACAACACATGTTCCGAATGTGATCAAACGAGGGGCCTCATTAGTACATGTCCTATAACGTAAATCTTTCTGCAATTCACGCTGGTAAGGCCACGACTTTTAGAGGTTGAGCCCTCTGCACGCTGATCCCGAACTTTTCTTCCATGTTCACAGTTTCTGGTGTGACACCGTCTTCAAGCCTCCAATTAAATGCGTTAATGAGCGAACCCAGCATCAGATGTAACATTCTCGTGGCCAATGGCAATCCTGGACAAACTCACCTGCCACCGCCAAGCGGTACAAGCCCGAAATTATTTCCCCGGAGATCTATGTTGGATCCTAGGAACCTCTTTGGCACACACTCATGGCACAAACTCATTTGGATTGACCCAAATGCTTGGATCTCTTCCTACAGCCCACGCATTGATAAGAACTTGTGCACCCTTTGGAATGGTGAAAGCGCCTAATTCTGTATTGGCTTCAGAGAAGTGGAAAAAATTGTTGAAGCTCAACACCTAATGTGAACAAAGAGAATTCGAAGTTGCTAAAGAAGAAAAGTCCAACATCTAAGACATGCGGCCACAACTGTTGACAAAATTGAAGTCTGCAGACAACACAATCTTGGGCTTGGGCTTCGATTAACTGGCGGCAACTCACCTTTCGCACTGTAGGTGACAAAGCCTGATGAGCGGTGAACTTCTTCTATAAATGCGCTAGTCTTGAATGTTGTTTTTCAAGCTTCCTCACACGCAGAGAAAGACTTCTTCTTCTTCTTCTTTTTTTTTTCTTTTTCTTTGAGAGTTTTAGAGTGTGGTGTGAGAAAATAGATTGCAATAGTTGTATGAGATGATCTCTGAGTGTTATACTTTTAGCGCAGTTTAATATGATGAGTTTATCTTGAGTTGTCTATTACATTTCTCTCATATCACCACTACAAAGCTTATGCATACCTAAGAGTGGTATACGTAGCAAGGTTGCGCACTCCACAGTTTCGCAGAAGGTAGAGTCGGAGAACATGGAAGACATTCTTCACGTTCAAACGTTGTGTCCATGAGAAGGGAATTCAAATTGCGTTTCTGTTAGGGAGCTTCAAGAACTGTACAACAAGTAGATCAACTTTGTTCATTCGGATATCTAGTCATCAAGGAGGGACATGACATTGGCCTTCTACATTTAACAACTGGCTTTTCTGAATCCCTGCTTGACAATCCCAGGTCCTAACACAGTTGCATGCATGTTCGTCAACAAGATCAATCTGTAAGGAACAAAAACTTAGTAGATTATTAGCTCCCACCGTGGATGATTAGTGCTCGCTTTTGTGTTTCGCAAACTTTATCGATTTAATGAAAAGAAATCACTTTTATTATCCTCTCACCAAAGATTCCTTCTTTTTTTTTAACCAATTTCCTTTCTGCTTCTATTTGATATCCAGTTTGATGACGATACAGCAAGTATTACCTCAAGATCAACTACATTTTTGACATCCAAAAAGACTGGAATTCAACTTTCCCACTATCAAAGACGGCCCTAATCTTGCTTGTTTCCCAGGTTGATATACTTGATGTATTACCGTTGCTGTGAAACTTATCTTCAGTTTCGTCGTGGATGGTCATCTATGTTAATATATGCATCAAGTTTAAGCCCGTAAAGAAACCCAATCGATGATAAATTGTAGGGAAGCATGAAGTAAATTGAACGTGTTATGGATTTCAATTAAGGTAACTTGCGGATAAGGAAATATCCACACGTTTGAAGTGGATGTTGACAGAGAATAGAAAAATTAAAAAAGAAGAAGAAAAGTTAGGTTCTTGAATCTATTTGAAATATTTGGAAATCATTATCTCTATTGAAGTTGGTGAAGACAAAACGCAGAGAAGGAAAGTCCAAGTTGTCTCCTTCTCCAATTCGGTCAACTTAATATATTTGTCATATATATTCGGTTGTGGGAATTGTGAGGGCAAGTTGATGAACACAATACGAGAGTTTGCTTCTTCGTATGTGGGTATTTCTTCATCAATTAAATCCAAGAACAATTTGTGTTTTAGCCGAGAAATTCTCGTGGTGTGTAATTCCTTCATGAAATTGAGAGATTATTTCATGAGGAATTAAGGGCTAAACACTGCGTGCATTATTGAATGTAATTGGGGTTGGGAAACACTGAGAGTGTTTGAGTGATTCGAGTGTGTTTGTAATCTCCGTGTATCGCTTGTTCTATAGTGGAATTCATTGCCACTCTTTCCATGGATGTAGGTATCTACGATCGAATCACGTATATTTGGTGTTCGATTTATTTTCTTGTTCTG
The DNA here is from genome assembly GCA_025175695.1 of Eugenia klotzschiana. NCBI lineage: Eukaryota > Viridiplantae > Streptophyta > Magnoliopsida > Myrtales > Myrtaceae > Eugenia > Eugenia klotzschiana. Next base: position 1,873 of record JANUWG010000780.1, on the reverse strand, counting down.
TTTATTTTATTGTTCGATCGTTTGTTCCGCGTAACAGTTTGGATGCTTGGGTTCGTTCTTTGGTAGGAAATGTGCTTTTTAAGCCACTCCGTCAAGTCAAACTCCGCTCTAGTCTACGTTTGTATAATCTCTTCCAAGTTTATGTGTATCAATTTCTTTAGGATTGTACTTCATGAACCTTCTCATTGAGTCAAACTCCAGTAGAGTTCACGTTTGTGTAATTATATCAGAATCTTTACATAATTTACGCATTAATTTTTTGACTATCAAGACCTATCCTGTTCGGAATCACCACAGGACCCTTCATCACATTTAAAAGGCGAAAAACAAATTTCGATGAAAGATATTTTATCACGAAGAAATTCCGACCAAACACGTACATTTCATATATGGGGACTTTCCCTCGAAAACCCTCCAGCAAATGAAAGAATATTTCGATGTACTTTCCTACCTCTTTTAAAAACAAACTTCACCTAAGTTGGAGCCGTGATTGATGTGCTCCAAAAGATGCTTTAGGGCACGATGAGGTTCACCAATATATCTAATTAGCGAACAATTTTCCGACCAACCATGAAATTTACGTCCACCAAGCTTCCTTTGAAACCCCACCATATTATGGACTTGATATATTTCAGATTACTTTTTAATCCTCTTAAAATGCATGATTAACCATCTGAATTTCTAACTCTGTCTTTTTTTTTTAGCATTTCTTAGCAAAATAAGTGCTGTCCAAAAAATTCCAAAAAGCCAAAACGACGCTAATGCGGAAGTCCTTGCATGTAGCTAGCTACAGCTACTTATCTAAACGTCCATCTATTTTATCCAAAACTTCCAATTATGAGATCGATTACAATTTCCTCCATGTGGCATCACATCAATAGGTACAATGTTATGTCTTTTTCTAGTAGAATATGGTGACTCCCATGGATATCAAAGACCTGCGACGTTTATTGTCAAGACCCGGTCAAGTGAAGCTAATCCTACTTAATACTAAGGTATTCTAAAGATACTCGATTCAACTTTATAAAGTTAGGTAATATACATATCTAATGATGATTAACTTAGTTACAGTCTATAGTCAAGCAACTGTGGTAATATTGACCTATTGGCACCAATTAGACAAGCTAAAAAACCGTGTTTATAATGATTTTTCTAGAATTTCATGGCAAGCAGAGTTCGATCGAACTCGACCGAAAGAGGATGCTATCCGGACCTGATTTGAATTGTTCACGGATTGCTCAAGCTATCCTAATAGTTCATTAATAGGCACAATCTTAGGTTGCACGTACGAATATGGACAAGAAAACCGAGGAATTGGTCAACCCAAGTAGACGTAGTTGTTGGGATTAAGTAATCGATCGTTTCAGCACAATCCTCCTGTTTGGTGATTGGACACATGAAATTGTGGACATTTACACAGAAGAGCTTATTATCGTTATTATTATTATTACAGAAGAGCTTATTAAAGAAGTATATAAACTGGTGGTTGTGATTTGATAAACCGCCTTTCGTTCGGACATTAGACGGAAGTCAATAGTACGTTCACCCTTGTGACCTTATAACCCCTAAAAACCCTTTTGTTTCCGATCATCGTCGCATACTAAGAAAATTTACATCTCGTCAATCGAAAGATCCAACATGTTTGAGAGAAGGGATACGAGGGAGTGGAATCACAAGACGGAGTCGTCGTCGTCGGTGGTCTCGGAATTCGAGGGGACTCTGTTGAAGGACCCGGACCTATTCTCGTACTTCATGCTGATGGCGTTCGAGGCGTCCAACTTGCTGCGTTTTGCTCTGTTGCTGTTGTTATGGCCCGTGATCGGCTGCCTCGAAGCGTCCGGGATGGAAGATTACGGGTTGAAGCTCATGATCT
>JANUWG010000779.1:0-10517 GCA_025175695.1 Eugenia klotzschiana | reverse complement strand
CCGATAGAAGAGGGGAAAATAAAAAAGAAAAGAGAAAAAATAAGAAATTTAAAATAAAATTAAAAAAAATAAAAATAAAAATTATTAAAAGGAGTACATGAAGGAAAATCAAATCCAATTTTTCATATCAAACGGTAAAAAATATTTTTCAAGTCATTTTCAGGTTTCAGCCGAACACCGGAATATATTGTCATTTTCAAGGAAAATGACTTTCTGAAAAATATTTTCCAAAAACACCTCATTTTTTGCGAAACGAACGGAGCCTTAATATTGGTTCTTTTGGACTAAACTGAAAACGGTTTGACTTCACTATTTTCTCTTGGCCATTCGTTTTGGCTTGAAAATTTATGTACGAGATTTTTCTCTCACTACTACTCATGTAACTGAACTCTGTGAATTTCAGCTGGCTATGCATGTCCATATCTGCCTGTTTAGACCAAGAATAGAACGGGAGGAGAAAAGGTTTATCAATGGCAAAGCTTGTAGTGTCTTCCCTCTATGTGTCAAATGTTCAGAAAAAAAAAAACTTAATATTCTGATATTTTCTTCCTCAAAACTTTTCTGCTTTTACTGGAGAGAACAAGAGTGATCAAGGTCTCAAAATTATTATGATTTTTCCACCTACCCTGATTCCTTACACGCAAGTAAAAGCACACTTTGCTTTTGAATCTAGTGTGAACTGCTCTTTTGTGCTCAACGAGTGAAAAGTGGAAGCACTGGCGCCCTTATAACTAGTCTTCACCTTCACCCATTTAAAGAAAACTTCTACATAAGAGCGTGAAGTAAATCTTTTTTTCTTCTTTTTTTTTCAAATAAGGACTTAAAGTATATTTTGTTTTAAATAAAGTTTTAAAGTACAATCATTATTTTAAGAAGGCCTGAAGTGAAGCATAAATGAAGAAAATGCTTTTGATCAAATCCTTCTTTAAAATAATAAGGGCACTTCAAGACTTTATTTGAAATGGTGATCAATTTAGATCCTCATTTAAAAAAATAATACTTTATATCTTTATTTGAAATTTTCTTCCGATTTAAGGGTTTTGCAACACGAGACGAAAGCAAACAAAATCAAAAGGCCAAAGATCACGTGAAGCTTTGGAGGATTGGTGCCTCAAGAAGCTGTGGCAAACGAAATAAAGAGGTGTACTCAAGTTGGGAAGCACGAAGGGTCCACCCACAACAGTACAATTGTTGAAGGGTCAGCCTCAGTGCTCTCTTTTAGTCTGTCAAACCTCCAACAACGGCCATCATTTCTCCAAAGTTGCAAGAATTTGGACGAAACTCCTTGGAACAATTTGAGACAAAAGCAGACGTGAAGGGACAAGTTACCACGCACCAAAAGCAATATTGTCTCTAAGAATTAATGGTCCACACACCTTTTTTTTTTTTTTGCCCTTTTCGCATGCATATAAGGACTCAACCTCTATCAACACATGTATGTATGTTTGAGTGTGTTTCATATCATTAGGGTTCTCTAGATATGCACACGTGTAATGGAGTGTGGAATTATAACCTTTCTTTTGGATGCTTCACTTGTCGCAGCCAGTCAAGAGCTTAGTGCTATAAGCATCCCTAAGATTTTATCTGTGTTACTTTCGCAAGTAAATTACATCATCATCTTATTTGACAAGCCAAGAATGTGTGAGACTTGCATATTGTATTCAGAGATAGTGAGAAAGGGTATGGATTTTTCGCGTTGCATTTGTTAGGATAACTGTTCTTCAGTTGGAGCGTGAGCCAATATAATTGCTTTAGTAGCAAAACGATCACACATGTTCCAAATTTTTACTTAAAGCTTGCATTTATTGGGTGAGATGTGACAAGTTAATTGTCTGAACTTTTAACTCATCTTTGAATTTCCTATGTGGGGTAACCTAATTTTCTTTGTTTTCAAAAGGTGCATCACGAGTTTATGGGCCAATCAGGGTATTGTACCTTCAAAAAAAAGAGAGAAATGATCTTGCCCTTAATCATCTCGTTTGGGTGAATTATGAAGTTTTAAAACTTCATCAACAAGATACATCTTGGTAAAGTTGAGAGAAGGCTTAAAGATCCAGTTACTCGATGCCTTCACAATGATCTTTTTTTTTTTTCACCGTTCAAACCCGAAATTAAGCATAATTCTCATATTATGATCTCAACGTCATCATTGCCTAGGATTTTCCCCGAGTGCGTGAGTGTGGCTCTATATTTTCCCACGAGACCATAGCAAAAAAGTCGAGTCATTTGGGGGACAAACTGCGCTCATGTCACATCCAACTAAAATTTTGCATCTACAGTAAAAAAGATTGTGTTCAGAAATGAACTAATGACAATCTCTCACGTAATAGTTGCGCATTTTCGTTTTTCTTCTCATACATAGGAACAGTACCTGAAGAAAAGAGGATGAGAAATAACCATCATAAATGGTTCACTAGAAAAATGGTGAGGGGCCTCAGATAAGGGCAGACAGTGATTATTATGATTCAAGTATAATCGAAAAGGCTTAGAATAGGAATAGAAGCAGCAAAGATCTGATACCTTCGTTAGAAAAGATCGAATGCCAAGTCCGAGCCTATTAATATATCTATTTGGACCTACGTTCACCCAAAAGTATAAGCCAATAAATTAGGAGTCAACTAGGATATATATATATATATATTAGCCGCTCAACACCACACTAATTCTCCGATGCGAAATTTCTCTAACATAACTCAACACATACATCTGAACATTAGCAACACCTTCATATGCGTGCATCTCGAAGCAAATAAGTGCGCCTATGGACTTTTAGGATTCGTCACACACCCTCAACAAAGTAAAGCGTAAAAACGAGAAAGAAAAATCGAGACACGAGATTTTATCATTGTTCATCCTTAAACTTGGGCTACGTCTAGCAGAAGATTTCACTATAATTAGCATTACACATCTCTCATTATATCACTCAATTACAAGCGAAAAAGAGTATATATAACAGTGGCTATTCATAGATTCAAATCCAAACTAACAATAAAAAAATATGTGCTTAAATCGTAACGTGCTTTTTCGTCATTAAGAGTATGAACCACATCCAAGCACAGATCCCAATATATAATTTGTCTCTAAGCGGGGTCAAAAGACATTGCTCCTACAATGGCGCAGCAGCAGAAGAAAAAGTGCCACCAACAAGAAAAAAGTGCGTGATGGCGCTCTGACTTACTTAGGTTTGTGTGTCCATTGGCTTGAGGCTTACACCACAATATTTGAGCTTTGGTCAAACAACTGATGGACTATATTCAGAATATTATAAATCCAGTATATGTGCGTGGCTTCTCTCTGCAAAAACTGGTGTCTCGGTTGGTTGAGCTTTTGAGTTGCATCTTCATGAAGGAGACTTTGAGGTACTTAGCAGGAATCGCAGGCCCCAGTGGCTATGGCTCTAATGCTACGGCTGAGGAAGTCACTGCGGATTGTTCTTGCTTGCTTCCTTCTCACCTCACTGCTGTCATCACAGGTTGGTTGGTCTCTGATCGAGCTCTCTCTTGATCTTCGTACGAGAAAAAGAGGAGTTATGTTCTCTGCTCTCTTGTCTATTCTTTGTTGGGGTGGGGAGGTTGTTCATCACCCTCTTTTGCTCCCAATGGATTGGAATCTGCTTCTGCTTTGAATGATAATTCTCTTCTTCCTCGACATGTTTTCTTTCTTCTTCCATCTCTCTCTCTCTCTCTCTCTCTCCATATTCATGGAAGAATATTGTATTGTTTCTTATGGTATTTTCACTGTTATGGGTTGGAGTCTGCTTCTGGTTTGAGAGAGAATTCTCTTCTTGCTGGACATGTTTTTCTTCTTCTTCCTCCAAGAGTTTTCTGCATCTCTCTCTCTCTCTCTGTCTCAGTGAGTTTTCGTTGTTACGGACTTTTTCTCCGTGAATTTCGAACACTCGTAGATGGACATGTTTTTGCCAAATCAGTGGCAGAAACGACTCTATCAACAATGATCACATTAGACGATGTCGGTGCATATTAAAGCTGCTAACGGATATTAATCCAATAATGGAGAAGATGAGATGAATTACCCCGCCCAAAAAAAAACCAAAAAAAAGACAGACATGCATGCTTTTTTTTGGGTTAAGTGTTGGAGGATATGGTTTTTTCCTCTTTGAGGATCTTTCTCCTTCATTTTCTTCACCAGAGCACTTGCTTTTTGTTGCCATATCTGCTAAGCCCAGCACGTGCCTTCCTCATTTTCTCTCCGTTTGAGAGCTCCCTCATATTACAGATGTTATCAGACTAACATGCACGTTTGCCTCCATCCCCAATCACTTGCTCTTGTATAGACAAAACCCGAAACTGATTTCGCCTTTGCGCTTTTCGGGTTGTGAAGGGGCCACATCCGGAATTGGAGCAGAAACAGCAAGAGTGTTGGCCAAGAGAGGGGTCAGGATAGTAATGCCAGCAAGGAACTTGAGAAAAGCAGCTGAAGTGAAGGACAAGATTTTGCAGGAATCTCCAGACGCCAAAATCATACTGTTGGAGATCGATCTCAGCTCCTTCACTTCCATTAGAAGATTCTGCGCTGAGTTCTTGTCTCTTGGGCTGCCACTTAATATACTAATGTAAGCTCCTTACTTTTGCCTTCCGCGCTCGCATTTTACGTTTTCATGAACGATAACGAGTAAGACGCAAAATGCTTTTCAGAAACAATGCAGGAGTGTTCTCCCAGAAGTTGGAGTTTTCGGAGGAGAAGATTGAGATGACATTCGCAACAAACTACTTAGGTAATGAATCGATCCCTCGTCGATCAGTCGAGCCAGGATAGAATCCAAGTCGAACCTATTACATGCTAAGAACCTTCAAATTTCAAGTTGATTTACATATCTTAATCGAATTCTAATTGAGGGAATTCATTTTGGCAGGACATTATCTACTGACAGAAATGCTATTGGAGAAGATGATAGAAACCGCATCACAATCAGGCATAGAAGGAAGGATCATCGACGTTTCCTCGGTCATCCACAGCTGGGTGAAGAGAGATTCTTTCAGCTTCAACAAGATTGTCAACCCCAAAATGTAAATGAAATATGATTCATTCACCTTCTCGGTAACATTGATAGAAAAAGCTAACTCGCCGATCGACCCTCTACCTTTTCGTGCAGTTACAACGGCACGCGTGCATACGCTCAGTCGAAGTTAGCCAATGTTCTGCATGTCAAGGAAATGGCAAGACAGCTCAAGGTACAAAAAGTTGTGGCTAAAAGAGTCTCGAGTCATTTCCTGTTATTTTCCTTCGATTGCCCAATCCCATCTCACGCTTGAACTCACACGACAGGCAAGGAATGCCAGAGTTACCATCAATGCAGTCCATCCAGGCATAGTGAAGACTGGAATTGTCCGAGGACATAAAGGCTTTATTACAGGCAAGACGCATGTAAATGCAACCGGCTAAAACGAAATTTTCTGTTCACGTGCCCAAAATATTCCTAGTTTGCCACATAACTTATCTAATACGTCTACGATTACAACTCAAGAATATGAAATAAAGCTAATCCCATAAAAATTTCTCCATGCAGATTCCCTGTACTTCATTGCATCCAAGCTATTGAAAAATATATCCCAGGTTCGTGTTCACAATTCACATATCGTGCGCACGCAATCACAGGGAGTAATTTGGATGTGATTGTAACAAGAGCTGTCTTTGTGATTGCAGGGAGCATCAACAACATGTTATGTTGCTCTGAGCCCCAAGACAGAAGGGATCAGTGGTAAATACTTTGCAGATTGTAATGAGAGAACCTGCTCGAGTCTAGCAAACGATGAACATGAAGCAAAAAAGCTGTGGAAGCAGACAACTACATTGATCCAGAGACGACTCCAGCAATAGACAGATATTGGTTGTCCCTTTTGTAAAGTTACAGCGGCTAGGAGTCATGTATATAAGGTTATGTATTCAAAGAATACAGAAGGCACACACAGCAGTAGGCTTATTGGTGGGGAAAGCAAAAGTAAATCGAAATAAAGCTAATTTATAACAGCAGATAAGATAAAATTCCGTTTCCGCTCCTTTCAGACTTCCCTAAACGCTATTCTTCACCTGAAACTTACTCTAGTTCTCTCAACCTCCACCATCTAATCATTCACATATATCAAGTCCAAAGGAGATATGTATGAACTGGTTACTTCGATTGTACATGTTCAGTATCTACATCAACATGGATGGAGTCACAGAAACATACAAAGCTGAAAGATGCATATTCACGAGATGCAACTCATTAAACATGTAGGGTCTTGGCAGCATTGACATGTAGTCAATGATAAAGAAACCTAAACAGTTAAGACAAAACTAATGTCACGCTTGCTTAAGCTGACTTTTGTGGCATAAGCAAGCTCCACATGTCATGTTCATTGGGAAAGCTAAAGAGACAGGATTGTCCTGTAAACGATGATATAGATGACTTGAATGGTTCATGCTGTTACTCACACACTCTTTTCTTTTATCCTAAAACAAGCTTTGCTTTTTATTCCCTGTCGCGAGCTTTTCATGCCACAGACAAATATCAGAGTATCATTACATGCCCTTAGGAGCCTACTAACCATCTTCCAGAAAGCCTATCATCTTGACATTAATAGAGTATATGCATGGATTCGTAACGATAAAGAACCTAATGTTAGCTGCTTAATATGCTGCACGAACACACTCGCTTTCTAAAAATTACACCAACATCGATGGTGTGCCTATCTTGGTGGAAAATTTTGAAAAGTAAATGTAACTTCCCTATATCGAATTGCTAATTAAACCATAGCGTTCAGAATGAAAAGTCCGAATATTAAAATGACTACGTCAATGGAAAGAACACGAGAAAAGAGGATAGAATAGAAAGTGAGAGAGCAAGGAAGCCAAAGTGAATTAAGACAAAAATTACAAAGAACAATTCATCTTAATTGGCAGTAAACGGCTTACAATTGTGCCTTGACATTAATCAGAAAGAGCACATTCCCAACAAGGTACACAAGCCTTCACTCCTAGAATCAACGAAACTGCAGTAAGTAACCTAGAGAATACAAGGTAGTCATAACATGCAGGCCAACAACTTTCTGTGATTATGCATCACCTTCACACGTTCTTTTGGGTTAGACCAAACATGAGTACCTCAAACCAAAAAATGGGGACTTCATCCAGCCCGGTATGCCTCATAAGATGCTCCATCATGGGATAAAAATTGTAAAACCTTCTCTTACATGTCAACTGTCAGGCAACCTGTCTCACTGATAATTAGAACTCAACCATGTCACAAGATGTGCCAAACGAGGGATCAACAATTACTGGGAAAATGTCTCAATCCTTATTACCTAACCTGAAACAAAGAGACAATCATGGCGTCATAAAATATGGACAAAATCTCATGAGAAATTCCAAACTTTAACGTGGCGAGGAGGAAACAAAGTCAACATGCACTAATAGAGAAATTGAAGTTTTCATGCACATAATGTTAACCTTCAGCAGGATGATTATATTGTTTTAACAAGAACCAATACGACCATGACAAAAGGGTAACGACATAGGAAGTCCATGAAATTTTTCTTGTGGTTCAATGTGGTCCTGGGCCTTTTCTTGTTCAATTTAGTTCCTAAATTTCTCAAAATCAACTCAAGGCCATCCTTCCTTTATCCTTGTCTCGCTTTTGGCTGCGTAGTGTGCCACCTCAGCCACATGGGGTGCCACCTCATTTCTTTTTTCCACCTCATATATTTCCATCTGCCCATGCACATATCACCGCCATTACAGAGAGCAGCTACCAGAGAGCCACCTTGTCATCACTAAAGACTCGCTGTAGCACTCATTCTCTACAAATACCTCGATTGATGGAACCCTAGCTTGATAAATCGCCGCCATTACAGGTGGAAGCCCACATGTAAAAGTTAACGACATCATCATCCACGTCAGATAATGCCATTGGATTTTTTAACAAAATGACATTGAACCGATTTTGAAAAATACAAGTGTTACGTTGAACAATGAGGAAAAGTTCAGGGATATCCTGTGTCATTACCCCTTAAACAAATAACCCCACCTGAAATGAAGAAACTTAAAAAGCTTACATGTAACAAAGCCAACTGAGGTACCGCCTCCTTTATCAGAAGGTACGGATATGAATAACCAATCCTGTTAAATGCAAAAAGTCCTGCCCAAGCAGCCTTCTCATTGAAAAATGGCCCCAGCCCACTATTCCTAGTTTTAGTCCGCCACCAAATTGATAAACACACATCATCTCGCTTTGCCTTGCAGTTTTGAAAATGACGAGTAATTCCAATCTTATTTGCTGACTGGTAAATGAAAGCCCCAAAAGTACTGAACCAGGCACCCCTAGAAAACAACCAAATGACACAGCCAATAGCCATCACCAGTCTCATATAGGACCACTGACTTCCACAAGGTGGCTAGCAGTTTGCATTTCTCCCACTTAATTGTTTTCTAAAATAAAAACCTCGATCATGCATGTCATCCACTTTTTAGAATTTGCAGGCTACTCCTACATATGAGAGTGTTTCACGCAATTCATAAATGTTATGATACACCTCCAAATAATCCTTCATTAGTCAGTGTGGATGTCAGAGCTCACCTTGATGTTAAATATTTCAATCCGAATGGCTACAAGTACAAGTTATCAATTTGGTTTGATTTTAGTTACCGGTTTGATTTATTTTTTTATTTGAGTTTTGCCAAGATATATAAGTTATTGGATGTAATTCAAATTGAACCAAACTGAACCACGAATGCCCCTAAAGTATCTCCTAGCAACTCAAATAGACATAACAAGGAAAGTTCTATCCAAGAATACCTCCGAGATGACCGGCGACAAGATGATGTGGATCCTGAAGATGTTGCTATTCTAGTGCTTGTACCACGGTTCACTTTCTTGATATCTCTATCGACTTCCCCACATTCAACATCATAATATTTCTTCCTCGCTGGAGACTCACTTATTTCAGTTGAAACTGAGGTGGCTGGAGCAGACAGAGAATTCACTGAATACTCTTGATGGACAGTGGTTGTTGATGGTGAGGTTCCTGTATATCGTGATATAGTATATTAGCGTTTGCGCAAAATCCACTTTGAAAGAAAATAACTCAAAAGTAATCGAATGTCACAGAATGAAAACCATAGCATTTGAATGAAGGCATAGACAAAGTCACGATACATGCTGGCATTGGCTATTCAGATCTATAGGCGAAAGGTCTGATATGTGTTGACAGTCACAAAAGTCAACTTCATATGCATAGAATGTAAAGGAAACAAGAGAGAAATATGTACCCCTTGCTGCAGACTCTTGAAAGAGGATGTACCTGAACAACCGCGCGAGCAAATGAGTAACCTTGATGTGTTCGATGGCTCAAAGAGGACGATGGCTGGTGGCAACGATGGTTGGACTTTCAAGAACTGCTGATGACTCCTTGGGGTGGTGCAGGGCGCTGGAAAACCTGCGAAGGAAAAGGTCAAGTGCCGATATAAGTGGATTCCGCGAGCGATAATAGGATCAACTGGGGACGAGATGACGACATCGTTAAGATTTCCTGGGTGGTGCTGCGGAGATAATGATGGTGAAATGATGATAATTTAACTCAAAATAAAAAATAAAAATAAAAATAAAAATTCTCCCAACTCCTTATCTTCTCTCCCAATTCTTCGGTTCTTATCTCACGATTTTTTAAGGAAATGAGAAACCACTCATGCAAGATAAAGGAATAACAGTACCATCCATGCGATTGCATTTACCGTTTCTAACTTCAATTTGGAAACCAAGAACCTTATATTGTACCAAGAAATAGCCTCTTATGTATCCCTTCCGACCCATTCTCTGTTCATTCTTTTCCTCAAATGCTGTCAAAGTTTTCAATTATCAGAGTAACAAGCATTTAGATGGAGACAGGATCGATATTTAAAAGGAAATGGGAGAATTTCCTAAAAGCGTGAACTCTCTAAAGAATATCGATTAAGGATTCTGAGTGAAATTTGAAAAGAAGCAATTAAAAAGCCCAACAGATTATGTCTTCTCGCAACAACTTCCGAGAAGTCCGAGTTCCGCAATCCAAAGTCCACTCACCTTTGCTAACTGCAAAAAAAGATAAAAAAAAAAATCTCCTCCTGTGTTATTTTCAAACGTGAAACCCACGATCGGTTCTTGGCCTGGATCTGTCTTGGTTTCTTTTCAATTCAAATCAAACTCACTCTAGATAACCGGTTGGACTCTTGAGCGAATGTTCCCCATCAGATTTGCTCTATCCCTTTTGAATTCATTAGCATGTGATGGCCGGCTATCTGTAGTCCATGGTAACCTCATGAGTTTGGCATGTGAGATGCATGACCTAAATGAGATGCGAATGTGAACTATGCATACGGTATTTTTGTTTAGTGGTCGGGGTTTGCTCCCTAAACAAATTTCCTCCCCGAAATTTCCTTTTATCGTGCATGTAACATAACCGTGCCGTGCATGTATGCACGTGCAGTGCGAGAAAAAGCATGTATAACTTGAAAAGTTCAAGTCTTATACTACCAACGAGAAA
>JANUWG010000778.1:0-10517 GCA_025175695.1 Eugenia klotzschiana | reverse complement strand
TGCATTACGTAATTCAAGTTCCAACAACAATCAAGTTGTGCCATTGCAGGACCAGTTCATGTGCTGTCACAACTCTAAAGCTCCCGTGCATGGAGATTCCGGCGCCACCACCCATTACAACGCCATTGATGAGGCATACCTTCAATTTGATTCATATAAGACAAATTTTTAGTTGATTTGGTTTATCAGACATGAAAGTATTGTATAAGAAGAAAAGCCCCCCCGAAACATCACCAAAGGCTTTTCATAGGTAGCTATCAAGTGATCCAAGGTGAGCTGTTTCTTGTAAAAGCTTGATCAGAAGCTCCAATGTCCTGAAGTGTTTAAGCAATACCATAAACTACTTGGATGGAAAGATTAAGATATATATTCACGAGTTTATTCTCTTGTGGAAGACATTTCTAATCTTGATAAGATCGGTGGAGACTGTTCAAATTGTCCAAAGAAAATCATGAATTACAATATCTATTCTACTCTTCTGTTAAAAAAATTGATTTTTTGGTGCTAGTTGATTTTTGAAAATGTTTCTAAGTGTCAAAAAATTGTTGGTGAAAACAAATCATCGGTTACCTTATTTTCAGAAATTTTATTCGTAATTTATAAGCACTTTTATGAAACTGCCACACAATTTTTTTTTATCAACTTTTATCCGTCTGTCTTACCAACGTCTTAAACTACCATATTTCTTTTAACAATCTTTATACAAGTGACTTACCAACTTCTTCCAATTGAACTACCAATTAATTTTAGATTACCAACTCTCATTCAAATTACTTACCAATGTTTAGTTTTGTTCTACCAACTCTCATTTAAGTTGCCTACTAGGGTTTATTAATTTTTTTTTTAAGTTACCAAGTTTTCTATGGTGTTACCAACTTTTACTTCCTTGCTTACTAACTAGTTAAATTTAACTCTTTCTAGAGATAACCAGTTCAATCAATTGCCAACTAATTTTGCGTTTCTAACTGTTATTGGAGTAGTTACATTCGTTAAATTGTTCTTCAAGTTACTAATTTCTCTTATCTATCACATCAAAAAAACCTCTATCATTTTTACCAACTTTTATTAACCTTTCTTACCCTTTAAATTTACCGACTATTATGTTGAATGGCCAATTTTTACTTAAGTGAGTTAACGGGTTTTCTCCAATTAAGTTATTAACTAATTTTCAGTTTTCAACTATTGTTTGAGGAACTTTATCAATGTTTACTAAGTTTCTTTTTAAACTTACCAACTTTTCTCACCGTTCGCCAACTTTTATTTACCATCCTAGTTGTTCACCAAGTCTATAAATTTACCAACCGCAATTAGAAGAGTGGATCCGGATTTGATCACCTGTCAATATGGAGCACATATTTCCAACAGCATCACCACCAGCACAAAATGCTTTCCCGTTTCCCTAATGATAAATGACAAAAATCAGCTCATCGTTCTATGTACTCAATTAACCTAATCTATTTCTAAATCTAAATCTAAATCTAAGTCTAAATTTAAACCCTCTATAAATCCACGAAATACAACTACTGTTATTTGCTTAAGGGAAATGCTTCTCTAACAGTACTGTCGGGGACAATACAATCTCAATTCATACACCATTTTCGCGTGTTTTTCATAAAATACATATTGATTAGGAGATCGTGTGATAAAAAAATAACCAACAGTGCTATCAGATTATCAGGCTAGCAACTCCCTTTACTTAAATATGCATTCGTAACTCAGTAGGAAGTTAGAGAGGGCAGACATGAATACAACCTCTAATTAGCTTCAATATAACAAAGTTGACGGTATGATCGTCCTCGTAGATTTTCAACTTGCTAAGCATCTGAGAAACCTGTGTGCCCGGACGAGACGGACCACAAGCAGGATTAGTAGAGAAACATAGGCAAGTAAATGAAGAAGATAGGGACGCACCATTTCAAAAGTGAGGGAGTTTAACTTGGAAGGCCGGTTCAAGATCACCTTTCTCACTCCCGAATGCTCTTCGAACAGCACCTGCGAAAGGCAAATGAAATCATCGTCTATTGGGGCACTAAGCATGGCCTTTATTTAAACCGTTGGGGATCAATGAGCAGAGAGGACACACCGGCCGCTCGGCTTAGTCTCTGCGGAACAGTTTGTTGGCCGCGCAAGGCGGTCGTCCGTCGTTGCCGACAAGTCCCTAGGATCGCCGTAGTCGGAAACTAGAAACCAAATAGCCAAGGAATCGAATTTGCGTACCTGATTTTGAATCCATGGTTGTTAGCGTCGCGGTGCTCGGACGCTTCCCCCTTATTATCCTCTGGCTGCCTGGCGTTGATGAGACTGCCTCTCTTCTTACCCCTCTCTCTCTCACAAACCTTATGGAGAAGATGAAGATGGAAGAAATGGCCAAAGAAAATGAATGAGGTTAAGGGGGGTCCTAGCCTATATATAGAGTTCCGGCTAGGCCCTCCCATCACGGGCCGGGCCGGACTTGGCCCACACTAGCCAGGCCCATATTCGGCCCATCAAGAAATCTTTAAATCCTTTCTTTATTAAACCAATTTCGTAAATAGTAAATTAATACTATATAATGGTAAATTACAGTCTCAATTAATGCGAGCCCACATTAGGAAAACTCTAACACTTTCACCTGCCCCTTGAATCTGACCAGGTTCGTTATGCTTTGCTCTGATTCACTTCAGGGATGTCTGGATGGGTGTTGTGGTTTCTCTTAGCTTTTCACCCTCTCTGAGGCCCACACTTTCTTTGCAAAGGCCACGCGAAAGTCCTTTCTCGAAGTGGGACATAATATTTCTGGGGTAAAAACATACAGATCAAACCACAAGAAAGCTAGGGAGATCACGGTGTCTCTCGGAGATCCATGACATTATATCTCTGAAATGGCTCGGAGTTATCTCTCATTTGTGTATCCTATAGGATTCAAATCCTTTGAAGCTTGGAAAAATGAACTAGGTATCACTTATTTCCTCTATCAAGATAGGAGAAATCTCTACCAACACTGTAACAAAATTATGAGACAAGTTAGAGATGCAAGCAAAAAATTTTCCCAATAATACGCCACGAACGGGAGTTTTTAAACACAATTCACGTGTGCATTGAACAATATCTTCCTCATGTGTAAGCTCAGTGTTAGGTCTAGTCCGCTTAATTTAGGTATCCTCCTACATCAACATGACTTAACTTGGATATCCGACGCCCACTTTCATTCCTAATCACTTCCTCCGAACCAAATCACGAAGATTGCCGTTGTCGGCCAGATTGGACAATGAATGTGGCCTGAAAACCACGTTGATCACGAGATTCTTTCTTTGAGATATTAACCAATACATATTGGGAGTTGGTCACCAATCAACTATTGGTTATGATAAAATTTATTAGAAACGTGCAAGAGAAGCTCAATACCTTCATCCGAAGAGATCGTCAAGAGGGAGCCCAAGTTCGAATCCGCTAATATATCTGATTGGGTTCACCTCGACTCAAAAGGGCCAATTAGACAATTTTAACTACTCCACACTATAACAACTCTCCGATATTAGATTTTTTCTAACACACCTCACACATGCACTCAACATTTTCAGCATGCCTTGTTTATTATGAATATGCAGCATGACTTTTCGTAATGCAATTGCAAGAAGTAACACATGATGTCTCTTCACATATATCGTATTGGGGACAATTGTCCAAAGAAATGTCCCTTCAATCCTAAACTTTTTCAGTTTGCCAATTTAGTCCTAATTTTTTTGACAATTTGCCAATGTAGTCCTCTCGGCCAATATGCTTACAATGATACCCAATCAGTGGTAGCCTCCTACTTAGCACGACCGATGTTGACATTGATGGTTTTTCAATTTTAAAAAAAAGACATATTAGTTTTTTCCTTTCTTTTCTTCATTGGATTTCTGAATGGGTGGGCCATCGGGGCCCCAAAGATGGCCAGCGACCCTTGCTTGCCAGAGGCAAGGGCCAACGTCCCCGCCAAGATCCAAGCAAGGTTATCACGACCCTCACCAGATCTTGGCTAGGCAAGGGCAGCGAGGAGGGGGTCGCTAGGACCTCATCAGCCGGAAATTCGATGAAAGAAAAAGAAAAGAAAAAATTAGAGAATTTAAAAAAATACAAAAATTATGCATGTATGTCATTTTCCAGCCTAAATTGGCTTGGATTACTACATTAAAAAATTGTCAAAAGAATTTAGGACTAAATTAAGAAAATTGAAAAATTTAGGATTGAATTGGCCACTGTACAATAAGTTTAGTATTTTTTAGACAATTTTCTTATTCAAATTGTATATCCATCTTTCTCTGAACCATTTGAACTCATAGCCAGAAGACCCAATACATGTAATCTCAAGATCCCCCACCTTGAGAAGGGAAAAGCAAAAACATACAAACTTGTGTTAGCCAAAATAGATGCACGAATCTGTAAAGTGCGCACTTATAAGTGGGAGGGGTCTGTTTACAGCTACTTTTTACATTTTTCTTTTGACATTTCTTCAGCTCTTAACTCGGACTTGTTTCCATACAAAGTACTTCACGAGACCAATTTTCTTAGGACGGTGGATAATACAATACAATACCTCTGTTTGTTGTCCAAATTGCGCCAGTTTTCAGTCAAACCGTTATGAATGCCAAGATCCCCAACTCGAGCAGGTTTTAGTTTCTGAATAAAGCTGCCTCATTCATGCCTTACTTTCTTGTATAGCGCTATTACGGCGGTGTTCCATCCTACTTGGACACCAGGGACTTCCCTCTACGCGCTCTGTCGGGGATGAGATGCCCATCCAGTTTTGGGCAAGGACTTGCTTGTTCCATGCTCAAAAAGTCCATGGATATAGCAGCCAGAAGAAAAAAAAGAAGGGCATAGTTGCTTTCAAGTTTCAATTCATCTATCGCGGTGGCATCGGAAGATTTCAGGGGGAAACATAAGGAGAAACACAATACTATCAAGTATCAACTCCATCATGGGAAATTTTAAAAGGCAAAGTGACCCCATTTACAACTGATACTTGAAGGTCGAAATCTTATCATGTCTTGTAAAATGTTCATAAATTAAATCAGAGTGCTTGCAGGGAACATAGACAATCGCTCAGAGAGTTAAAAGACCCCGTAAACAGAAAATGATAATGTCCCATACATGTTCTAGCGTCTTGAATGATGACTAACTGGGAGCGTGGAACATTGCCGAAGTTGAGAGATCATGCCATACCAGATCACCTCCTCCACTCTACTTCGATCAACTTCTCTGGAATTAGGATCACATAAAAATGTTTAGTCACAGGATAAAAGACAATTCAAAATCCTAGCTCGAAAGTGTTCAACAAATACTTAGTACTTTTAACCATAAAAGAAGAAGAAAGGTAGTAGGCATAAAACCATGCAGTAAACATATGGATCAACGGATCTTTCCTCTTCAAGCTCAATCGAGCATATTAAACATCAGAGCAATATGAAAATCGATGTCAGATAACACCTGACTGAGCAAAACAATGCGGATCCAAGCAAGACTGATAATTGGATAGTTGGAAGGCAGTAGGTTCTCGAAATGTAATCTCATTGTCATCTATCAAAAGATTTAATACAATGGCTTACGAGTCAAATAACAACTACATTCAATTGA
The DNA here is from genome assembly GCA_025175695.1 of Eugenia klotzschiana. Taxonomy (NCBI): domain Eukaryota; kingdom Viridiplantae; phylum Streptophyta; class Magnoliopsida; order Myrtales; family Myrtaceae; genus Eugenia; species Eugenia klotzschiana. The sequence continues at coordinate 4,919 of JANUWG010000778.1, read as the reverse complement.
TATAAAGCTAAAAGATATACGTCTCATAAATTTCAGAATGAGGTGCAAAAGGCATAACCTAAAGAGAGGTAGTTCGATATATTACAACTTCATCATTCTTTATGATGAATGCTAGGCATCACAAACAGAATCTATCAGATTTCTGACTAGGCTTCAAGAACTTCATTATTAGAGACCAGCAAAACGATCCCCTTTCAGTCGAATCTTCCCAACATTCTTCCAAGAGACCTTTATCTTTTCATGAGAGCATATGTTTTACAAAAGTACTTGGAAGTAATTCTCGCGCAAAAATAGCTTTCTTTTCATCCATATCTTCAGTATAATATGCCAAGTTTAACAGAATCCATCTTACTATTAATTTGACCAAGTACTATAACTTCAATCAGGAGACTAGTCAAGAGTTGGCCCATTGCATCTGTGTTTTGTTTAGTTAATTCAAGATACCAAGTACGATATGCAAGAAACAGGCGGTAGATCTAGAAATTTCGCTGCTTCTCCGATATCTTGTTCCACAAGATGTTTGACACAAACACTTCATGTTATGTAGTCCAAGGATCATGACTGCCCCAGGAAATCCGTTGACTTTAAAAGAATGATTTCTCTTCTTTAACGTATAAAAAGATAACTAGCACATTACAACATAAAACATGTGTTTGCAACTGCTATCGGTAAAGTAATATAAAAGTTACATAAGTTAAGTTCTTACCACCAAAATCTCTGGAAGATGTAAGAGATTTATCACTTCTAATTGTTCCTTTGCCAGATGCTTCAACAAGTCTCAGAGCTCTTGGTGAAAATGAACCTACTTCCCCATTGGTGGACAATGGCAATGAATGCCGCCTTGTGCCATTCATAGCAATCCCACCCTGGGCAAACCTAGGGGATCTCTGTCCTCTCAGCTTGGCTTTCACAGATTCAGTCGGTGCCATGTAGCTGGGCAATCTCGTGGTGGGATGCTTCCCGTTCTCTTGTTGGTCAATCTTCGCAGGTAAAGAAGCTCTTCTATGGGTACCTTTTTCATGCTTGCCACTCATGCTGGCATCCTTCAAGTCGGACTTCTGTTCAACTGGACCATTTTTTTCTGCAGGATGAGAATCAACTACAACCAGATGTTCTTGTAATTCATCAACTTGCACTTCAGAGGCTGCTAATTTCAAATTTTCTTTCGGTTCAAATTGTGATAGTACTTCAATTTCGGACTCTTGCTCCACCTCAGATGAATGACTGACATCTTGCTGCAGAACTAGAGATGTTACTGAAGTTTGTTCATTCCCAAGACTTTCGTCCATTTTCTTCTTATTAGCCTTCACCCCATCAGAAACCCCCTTTGAAAAATCATTAGTCCTTCTCAAATTGAGTTTTAATTTCTCAATCTCATTCTCTGATTTATAATGAATGGAATCTACAATGTGACCAGAAAAATTCCTTGGGTAGAGTTTGGGCTTATTGGACTCTGAAGATAAGCCATTGGAGTTAGTTTTAATGTCTGTACTAGGCAGTCTGCGAACACTTTGTTTGTGGCTACACTGTTCGTTTTCCAGATTTTGATGCTTCGACTGAGGATATGAGTGAGAATTCTCCTTTGGTAGTGAAGAGGCTTCCCAAAAACGAGACTTCGTCCAGCGTTCAAGCCACATATAAGCAGAATTTGGATCTCCGCGACCATATTGAAGATGAAGAGGATTTGCAGGGCAAGATGAAGCAAGAAGCTGAGTATAAACAATGATTAGAAAGCAATGAGTATCTTGTGTATCTCTTCCAGCATAAAATACCATTCATGATAGGATATCTAATACCATATCCAAGGAAAATCGTTTAGTGCATCGACTAGATTGATGGACACACACATCATATCAAGGCATCATGTAAAGAAACCTACTTATAGGCCAAATTCCAAGAATTTGATGACTGGAACCATCTTCTCTATTCTTAAATGAGATCTTCGACTTTCTTTTCTCAAATTTCTTATAAGAAGACATATTCTCCCCGTAACTAGTAAAGTTATTCATAATCAATTGAAGCAGGAAGTTCATAAATCACACAGAAACCCAGATACAGTGTACAAAAATCATTTAAGCAAAGTTATTAAACACAATTCAAAGGAAGCGCTCATCTTAAGGGGTAACTCTTCTTACCCAAATTAAGAAAAGCATCCCATACTTGTGCCAATACACACAAATGGAATACATATATAGATCTCAGCTTCTGAATGAACACTTCCTCAAGCAGCTTATCATGGCCAGTTGTTGAAGGATAGCGCAATTCCCAACCCTATTTAACAGACAAAAAAGAAGATATAAAAAAACAAGGTAAGCACGAGTGCAGAAAGGGGGAAACATATGCTGAAATCAGTTAAAATGAAGATGATGTGAGTACTTGGAGTCCAGTGTGGCACCGGTACATAAAGGACCACAAAGACTGACTCTAAAGATTATGAGGAAAGAGTATGGATTTGGCCTCAAAGTAGAAAATTTTCTCACCATTTTAGCACGAGCTAATTTCTGAATCCTTACAATGCCTCGCAAACAGCAAAATGTGGCAATAGCTTGTTTTCTGACCAAGCGGCCACGGATGAATGCTTGCACCCTCACAATACCTTTGAGTGTTCTAAATGAACGACGAGCCTGGCATGGCCATAGTACCCATTTGAACAGAAGGTCCGTATCTCCAATTGAAAAGGAATGAAATTCTAGAAAGCATGAAATGGAGCAGAATTATATGACACGACACATATATCAGTAATGCATCACAAATTCATTCAGTGATATAGGGATGGAATGTATACTTAGTTTATTGATAATTATGGCTCGTGAAGTACTCATTAATCGATCAAATCACTTATTGATAAATACGGCTTGTGATTCAAATGTTCATAATTGATCAAATGAGGCTCATGATTCAAAGCGTTCTAGAAAGACTCATTACTTAAACATGGCATCATAGTATATCTGGCATGCACTTGATATGGGCCTTCCTATATCAAAGGAACGACTCACGACAACATCTCATATTGCAAATATCAACAGTAGGAAGTATTCAAAGGTGGGAAAAACTCTCCGAATAACTGATTCTCAAATCAAGTTGCATGATTACATAATAGAAAAGCTACAAGCAAGTAAAACAAAAATCAGTAGTTCCATGGAAGTTTATCATTTTAAGGTTTCCAAATGGGCAATTCGGTCATAGACAATATTAGTTTCACCTATTACAAACTTATCCGGTGGACGCCAGAACGGGCAAAATAAAGCTAATACATACTTAAGCACTTGAAAACTGGCATTATTCAGAAGGTAATAAGGCATGTATCATGCGGTACCAGGAGTTCCTCCAAACACTTCAGTAGGAACTTCACTTGTATTTTCTTTTTTCCCTTTTCAAATCCCCACTGAAGTGTTCAGGGGAACTCTAGGGGACACTTGATGAGCTCCAAAACTTCGATATCCTTCTGTACACTGGGCTTGGTGGACTAAGCAACCAACTCTCCTACCATGTTTATATATGAGCTGGAGTTGCTACTTTAGAAGCTTATGGAATAATCGCTGGCAAGTGCTCGAAAGCTCAGTCAACTGCACATCGAGCCTGAACGTAGCCTCAGCTCTTGGCCAGATGACGCCTCGGAGAATATTTCTCGTGGACACGAGAGCCGCAGCGTCGGGTTATATGCTTTTGGCGTTATACCCTCTTTTCAGCTTTTCTCGTGACGACAAAAGCATCACGGACTTCGTTAGAACTTCTAATGGAACGCAGGCATGTAATGCTGCTTGTTTTCATCAATTTGCATCAAGAGCTTCCTTCTTTAGAGGTTCTGATTTATATTTAAGTTCCTGAAATTGAAGATGGGGTAACTAGCTCTATAGACTAGTACAAAATATTGTACATCACAGTTAAGTCTATGAATCTATCTTTAAATCTGCTTATGATGGTAGCTAAGTTCAAATCCATGCTTGACTTTTCTTATAATCTGTAGCAATGCCGGCTTTATAAAATGCATCAGAATAACCAATACTAAGATCAATATTCGCATGGCATAGAAACTATAACACAATCCACAAGTGGCTCTATGCTGATTTTTGTACTTTTTGGCAACCAAGAAAAATAAGAACAGGGCCCCGGGCCCTGACGGTTTCACAGTTGAATTCTTCAAGAAGGCTTGGCCTATTGTTGACTCCTCGGTGATTACGGCAGTGAAGGACTTCTTCCTATATGGTAGACTCCTTCGTGAGACGAATGCCACTATCCTGACGTTAATTCCTAAAGTCCCCAATGCGACTTCGATGGCGGACTTCAGACCGATTGCTTGTTGCAACACCATTTATAAGTGTATTACGAAGATCATCGCCAACCGGATCGCTGCGATTTTGTCCTCCCTGGTGAGTCCCTCTCAGAATGCCTTCGTTGGTGGGCGTCGCATTAGTGATAATATTCTGTTAGCCCAAGAGTTATTTTGTGATTTCCACCACTCCCCATACCTCCCTAAATGTGTGGTGAAAGTGGATTTCCGCAAGGCCTATGACACGCTGGATTGGGGTTTCTTGGAGTTGGTTCTGAAGGCCTTCAACTTCCCTGAGTCTTTGGTGCAGCGTATTATGGAGTGTGTGACCTCTCCCAGGTTTTCGGTTGCAATCAACGGTGAATTACACGGTTTCTTTCCGAGCGGTCGGGGGCTTCGTCAGGGTGATCCGATGTCGCCATATCTCTTTACTCTCGTCATGGAAATTTTCTCGGGTATTTTGAAGAACCAGGTCAGAAATTCGAACTTTAATTTCTACTGGCGATGTAAGCACGTCCAGCTCTCCCATCTCTTCTTTGCTGATGACGTTTTACTATTCTTTGAGGCTAACCTAGCTTCGGTTAATCTATTAAAAGAGGGCCTTGATACCTTCTCTCGTTGGTCTGGTTTGACTCCGAACTCTGAGAAG
>JANUWG010000777.1:0-10519 GCA_025175695.1 Eugenia klotzschiana | reverse complement strand
CTAGTAGAACTTACCAATGGATTTTATGCATGATTTAGTACTTGGAGTGCTAGATTATTGACAAGCTTTCTCATAAAACAGAGATGACGATAAAGGGGTTGCAATAATGTCACGCCATCGTTATCCTACAGAAATTTGTCGGGTATTTGAGAGAACTACTCCTCAAAAATTGCAAGCTGCCCTTAAAGCATCTGAAGAACAGAATGATGATAAGTCTCTGATTAATGGAGGTGAAAAAGATGCATCTGAAATTTCGACTGAAAAGAAAGGAGTTCGAAAAGGGGTGAAGTCATCTGAGTCTGGAAAAAATACCAATGACGGTACTCGTGGCAGACAAGCCACTTTGAAAGTAGTTCTCGGGGAGGCCCTAGGGTATGGACCCGCACTTTCTGAGCATATCATATTAGACTCTAGTCTGGCTCCCAATATGAAGCTTCCAAAGGAAGACAAGTTAGATGATGAGACTGTCCAAAGATTGATCAAAGCTGTTGGGAAATTTGAGGACTGGCTGCAGGATGTGATCTCTGGAGATGCAATTCCTGAAGGATACATTTTGTTGGAGAATAAAAATCAGAAGAAGGAGCTTCATGCCCCTTCTGAAACTGGAAGCCAGGTACTGTTTTTGTTTTTTAAAATTGCAGTTTTAGGCCCTTTTGCTTCTCACCACATATCCTGTCAAACTTTCAACTGCACAAAAATCAACACTGACTGACATTTCTACAGATCTACGATGAGTTCTGTCCCATTTTGTTGAACCAATTCAAAATTAGGGAGCATATCAAATTTCAGACATTTGATGCAGCTTTGGATGAGTTTTATAGTAAAATTGAGAGTCAACGGGCAGAACAACAACAAAAGGCAAAAGAGGACTCTGCGGTTCATAAGCTTAATAAAATACGCTTGGATCAGGTATCGATCTAATTATATTTATCTAGCTAACTTCTAGGTTCTCTGAGCACTCTGCGGTTCATATATTTCTTTGTAATTTTCCTTGTGGAAGTGGAGGTTGCGATAATGGTGCTATAGTTGCTTCCGAACGCGTATTACTTGCATATGTATTCGCGCTGATGTATCATACAGACATGTGTTGTCCTCCCTTATTGTGACTACCATGTTGATCATTAATGATTCCTAGTTCTTCCTACTCAGACTATTCTTTGCTTTTGCTGTTGTTTCCATTGTTAAAACCTCTTTCTGTTGTGCATCCATGCCGGAGTTGATTTCTCATGTTCACTAGGTCAAGAGAATGGGTTTCAGTTGCAGGATTAGTTTCTTATCTTGAAATGAAACTTGCTTAGCATGCAGGTTTACCTTTATGCTTTATGTGGTAACTTTTTGTTTTTTCCTTTACTTATTGACCTAGGAAAATCGTGCACACACACTAAAGAAAGAAGTTGACCGCTGTGTTAAAATGGCTGAATTGATAGAATACAACTTAGAAGATGTTGATGCAGCCATATTAGCTGTCCGAGTGGCTCTTGCAAAGGGTATGAATTGGGAGGATCTTGCTCGCATGGTGAAAGAAGAGAAGAAGTCAGGTAACCCTGTGGCTGGTCTTATCGACAAACTCCATCTGGAAAGAAATTGCATTATGTTGCTGTTAAGCAACAACCTTGATGAGATGGATGACGATGAAAAGACACTCCCTGTGGATAAGGTATTTTCCAAATTGGGCTTTAATTGCCTCAAAGGGAAATATATTATCTTTGTTTGGACCGTTAGCACAGGTGTCGATCACTTGATCTAGCTTAGGTTATTCATTCTCTCAATGATGACCTTTGCATAGAGACAAAGAGATATTAAATCATTTGATGATGTTTGGCAGAAAATATCTCTTGCTTATGAGTCTTGTTATACTTGAAACAATGGGTGATATGCTGGTGAAAGTTTCAGTCATTCGATTTTAAGGTTACTTCCATTCAGGTCCTTGAAATTTTATTATTTTCAATCAAGACATTGGACTTTTAGAACTTTCAATTGGGTCACTGCACTTTTGAAGTACTCAGGCAGCTTGTCAACTTTCTGTTGATAATGTAATGGAAAGTTGACATGGCACTTTGTCTGCATCACATTGCACGCCACATTAATATTCCTTTTGCTTTTAGTGGATGGTTAACTGAGTCACCTCATTTGAAGTGCTTCCAAAATTTATTCGACTTGCTGAAAGTTTTGAAAGTTCAATTGCCTGATGGAAACCAGTACCAAAATTGAGTGACTTGATTCACTTTATAATTACTGTTTCTCGTACTTGTTGAAGAGTCTTTCTTGCTTTTTTCCCTTTCTGTGGGGGCCAAAGTTTTTTTCCCCCCCTTTGAATTTTCTTTCCATCTTTCATATGCTATGTATCAGAAAGAACACCGTGTACAGCTGTTCAGCACAATTTTCACCCTCCTGCTTTTTATAGGTTGAAGTTGATTTGGCATTATCTGCGCATGCCAATGCCTGTCGGTGGTATGAACAAAAGAAAAAGCTGGGAACCAAGCAAGAAAAGACCATCACGGCACATGAAAAAGCTTTCAAAGCGGCTGAGAGAAAGACGCGTCTCCAGCTTTCTCAGGTACATACTTCCGTGTTTTATCACTGCTTCTCTGGATTTGGGGCAAGAGCTACCAAATCTGAGAGTTTTGGAGGGGTATTAACCATCAGGTGATCTGAGTTCATAACTATCATCAAAGAAATTTTTGAAAAGAGAACATTATGCTAAAATAGGATAACCTTTTCATTTACTTGAGGTGGTACAAACCAACTTATTGGTGCCCAACTCATTGGTGCTGCTTGTACTAGGATAAATGCGATTTTATGGATCAACATGCTGCCTATAAAGGTATAACCCAGGACCAAATCATCAAGAAAGACCGGAATGTTAGACAAATATATGCTGAATAAGCAGTTGGTACCCCTTGACCAGTTTGTTCCAAATGGAAAAGGGATAAAAAAAAACTATTTTAGATGATACAGGCACTGAGGTCATTCGTTTTTTCCTAATTCGCAGTTAAGAGTATGATAGACTTGTCTGGCCACTATGATTTGCAAGAGTAAACTTCATCAAGCTATAAATTTTTAGTGGTGTAGGTTCACGTTGTTCTTGAAATGAAGGATAATTGAGCAACTGTGGATATTAATCTTCTAGCGTCATTGTGTTTAGTGATATACTTTAACGTCAAAGTTTGTCCTTTTGGACTTCAGTTTCTGATGCCTTTCCCTACTTAATCCAGGAAAAGACAGTTGCAACAATTGCTCATATGCGCAAAGTCCATTGGTTTGAGAAATTTAATTGGTTCATCAGCAGTGAGAATTACTTGATTATCAGCGGCCGTGATTCTCAACAGAACGAGATGATAGTCAAGCGTTATATGTCAAAAGGAGATCTGTAAGTTGTTATTGCAGAGAATTATTTTTTGAAGGGTCTTTACTTCTTCTTTTTCCTCTTTTCTTTTGGCGTTTCGGGGTGGGGGTGGAATGGTGGTAAGGAGGAAGGAGAAAAAAGAAAGTAAAGAATTGGATTCTTTTGTTCTTGTCCAACTATTAAAGAATTGAATTCTCATTGAAGCTTGTTAGTTGTCGCTAATCATGTCAATTCAACTCTTGAACAGGTATATACATGCTGATCTTCATGGAGCATCTAGCACAGTGATAAAGAACCACAGGCCAGAGCAATCTATTCCTCCTCTTACTTTAAATCAAGCTGGATGTTTTACGGTAATTGTCTTCCTCACAGTTGGATTATGTTTATTCTCTTTATTATTGTTCAGTAATCGTCTTCCTCACAGTCGGAATATGTGGGTGCTTGTTATTAATGTGAGGCTGTGCAAAGGTGAACGGTATCACTGAATAATGATCAATTGGTACTTTGGTACTCGTTTTAGGTATGTCACAGCCAGGCATGGGATTCAAAGATCATCACCAGTGCTTGGTGGGTCTATCCCCACCAAGTTAGTAAAACTGCTCCCACAGGTGAATATCTTACCGTGGGAAGTTTCATGATACGTGGAAAGAAAAACTTTCTACCCCCTCACCCTCTTGTGATGGGTTTTGGGTTGTTGTTTCGGTTGGATGAGAGCTCTTTGGGTTCACATTTGAATGAAAGGAGAGTGAGAGGCGAGGAGGAGGGCATTGATGATGTAGAAGAAAACGTGTCTCTCCTCGAAGAATCTGATACTGACTCTGAAAAGGAAGTGATAGAGGAGAAAATCACTAGAGAGTTGGGAAGAGTTCCTGATACCACAACAGAAAATTCTGAACATGCATCCGAATCCAGGGATAAAGATAATTTCACACAAGATGCCTCTCCAATCTCCTCTTCTAGAGGGAGTGACCAAGATAACTTCCATATCGCACAGAATGGTACCCTGAATGGTGGTGATGGAAACAATAGAGCTGATGGTTTAGTAAATGGCGCTGCTTCGATGAACCCACAACTGGATGATCTCATAGATAAAGCACTTGGACTTGGATCTGCTTCCCAGCCTAGTATGCATTATGGGCTTCAAGCTTCTCAATCAGATTCTTTGGGAGAACGCAATCAGGAAGAGAAAAAAGTTCCAACTAGAGATAAACCTCATACTTCGAAAGCTGAAAGAAGAAAACTCAAGAAAGGCATGCAAAGTAATGTTTCTGCGGAAACACTCATGGGTGAGGGAGTCAGTAAATCGAAGGAAAGTGGCATTTCTGCTGATCATTCTGAAATACAAGTTCAAAGTGTGAAACCTGGTGGTGGGAAAGTCAGCCGTGGTCAGAGGAGTAAACTTAAAAAGATGAAAGAGAAGTATGCTGATCAGGATGAGGAAGAAAGAAGTATTCGCATGGCATTATTGGCTGTAAATTAAATATTCTGCAACACGATTTACTATGGCCAAGTTGCAAAATATTTCCTCATCAATACCTTACCAAAAAAAAAAAATATTTCCTCATCAATTTTTCCTGTTCATTTTCCCTTCGTTGATTTGGTCTTTTGACATCTCTTCGCTGCAGTAGCTTCTTCAACAAACTGATGGATGTGGATATTTTTCTTTTTACTCTTCATGTAATTCACAAATTTAATGAATTGATGGGAAGCATTTATATAACCACTGTGAAAAACAAGAAGTATCTGTACATTATTTAATCATACATAACCAATTAACTTCCAGGAAAGAACGTTGAATCGATAGCACTGCCAATCTATAGTGTCGTACTAAGACGCCCTCATTGTCAGAACTCGTGGCAAAACATCTTGCTCGTTCCTGACCTACTCACCTAGTAAAACCAAATCCGAAGGCTCTCCCACCGTACTCACACGAAACAGGCAAAACTTGGAGAGGCTTTGATATACATGTCTAACTGTGATACTGTTGGTGGAAGATACATGGTGTGAAATGCATTTGACAGTATGGTATAGAAATTGTTACAATAGTTTCATCTGGAAAGGCCCTGTAAGATCATGATAAATATGAACGTTTTCATCCATTATTTCTGCAAAATTGCATTCAACTTGAATGCATTTTCATTTTGTGCATATGAGTGTAGTTGCCCTCTAATTGTTTATCAGATGAATGTGGACAACGTCATCTTCTCTATATTTTATAATGACATATCCTTTTGAAATTTTATAGTCTGCTGGAAAGGCGCACAGGAATGATGTTGAGTCACAGAAGGGAAATGCGGCTCCACACAAGGACAAGCAAGCTGTTAGTGGTATGTACATGGGTTTTAATTGAAATCTTAAAGAACATCGTTCTTACTGAAAGGAATCTTTTCTTTGTCAGCTGTGTCAAATTGCTAGGGGAGATTAGTAGTAATTGTATATATCAGCATCAGAGAAGGGTGTAGCATGTAGGCGACCCAGATGTTAAACATCTTGAGAGAATGTTAAGAGCTTGATTCACCAGAAATTAAATGATGAAAATAGGGGACTGTACGATGTCTATCCACTGTTCACTCATCACCGATGAGAGAGCAATCTCTCTACTTCCTGAACTTCTATTCTTGGGCTTTTAATCTCCTTTTTCATATCCTTATCCTCCTCCAATTTTATTTTTTATTTTTGGCTATTAGGAGAGCCCAAATTCAAATAAAATATTGTTTATCTTTGGCCACGATATGCAGGTCCAGAAGACATGCAAAAAATATGTTATAAATGCAAAAAGGTAGGGCACCTTTCCCGTGACTGTCCAGAGCATCCAGATGAAGCTTCACGAAGTCATTCGAATGGTGAAGTTGAGGTTCAGGGTCACTTGCCTTCAGGAGATACTCTGACCGATGCGGACAAAGTAACCATGGAGGAAGAGGATATTCATGAAATTGGGGAGGAAGAGAAAGGCAAATTAAATGATGTGGACTACTTGACGGGGAATCCACTACCTAGTGATATTCTCTTGTATGCAGTCCCTGTCTGCGGGCCATACAATGCAGTACAATCGTACAAATACCGGGTGAAGATTGTCCCTGGAACTGCAAAGAAGGGAAAAGGTACTTGTGCTTGACCATCTTGTTCTCTCCTCTCCAAACTTGCTTTTATGCTTCTTATATGCGACTAGTTCACCGAGAATTTTGGTTATTGCAGCTGCAAAAACGGCAATGAACTTGTTTAGCCATATACCCGAGGCGACAAGTAGGGAGAAGGAGTTGATGAAGGCTTGTACAGAGCCTGAGCTGGTCGCCGCAATTATCGGCAATGCAAAGATCACTGCTGCGGGTCTTACTCAGCTAAAGCAAAAGCAAAAGAAGGCCAAGAAGAGTGGCAAACAAGAAAGGTAGCGGTTGCTCTCTGAGGTTTGAAGATGGAGATACTGTTTTTCTTGTGATGGCAAGTTTTTTTTGTGTTTTCGATTCTGGAATTTAGAGAGATGTAAAGGAGTACTGTGTACATAAGCTACAGGGTCCATGCTGCGCAAACATATTGGATAAATGAATCATGAAATGTTGGAAATTTTCACTGAGAGAATAATGTAAACGGTCCAACGTTTGGCTGGTTGAAATTATTTTCTGCTGCCAATTTGGAAGGCCAATTGGAGAAAAAAAGATGCTGCTTTCCTACAATGCTGTGTCGATAGATCCGGTCGGGACTTACTGTCTACAGCCGATAATTGCTACCTTTTGTCAACATGATAGTGCATATATATTGAGAATCAATACAGTGATTTAACTGTCTTAACAAATTATATGTGGTGTGTCGTGCATTTGCCGTACATACGTTTGCTTAGATTACAGTTTTTTAATCTCATTTTGTTTTACTGGGTCCTTTTCAAAGTTTTACAAAGCCAAATGCTTTGTGATATCTGTCTCGATTAAGGAACATGGAAGAGCTCCACTCTGGCAAACGTCGAATCCATAATTTCTTTTCCTCGCTTCTTTACACAGCACGTGCCCATACTTTTGCAACCTGTAACAGTTTCTCTACAAGAAATGATCTAACTGGAAACGGTACACTATGGCAATCTCAATCACGGTTCACCGGCGGCTGCGGGAACATCGCTCAAGTCTAGGCCTTCTGCTGGCAAATCGGAAGAAAGCGGACCCAAGATCCCGTCAGAACTGAGAGTCAATCCGCTCTGCAATATCAAGAAAGGGAGCAGTTACTTCATCACATTGATCTATAAAAGCTATGACTAAATGTGCACTACTCACAGTTGGAGACCCAACAAAACTCAAAAAAATGACAAAGTAGGCAATCAGAAGTATGAAAATGGTAAACTCAAATGTGTGTCCAAAGTGGAAGTATGAAAATGGTAAACTCAAATGTGTGTCCAAAGTGTAATAATCCATGCTATGGAGCTCCGTGTGGATCCTGGTGAGGGAAACAGCTAAAATTGGTAACGCCTTTACAACAACCAAAGATGCAAACAGGAGAGAAATAACTCACACGAGCAACATGAAAAATTTCTTCACTAGTTTAAGCGTGATTCAGTTATGCAATTACAATATAAACATTTTCCAGTTTCTTCATTGGTACCAAGGGGCAAAACCTCATGTTCAAAGCGTCTTGCGTAGTACTTTCACTTGTTGCAATAGCCAAAATCGGTCTTTAAATAAAGCCCGGAATTGGCTGGAAGAGAGTCAATCAGGGACCAGCCCAACTAAGCAAAGGGAATTACCTCAGGCTGGAACCTAAGCATATCCGCACGAGCCATCGCTTCTGCTTGAGCAATTCTCTGCCTGAATGTCTGTGCCATCTCCTCCGCCTATTACATTGAGGCCCATTCCAAAATAAGTATAAGGCAGCAATATAAGATTCACAATTGTAACCAAAAAACAAAAAAGCAAAAGAATGTGATCCAAAATTACTAATAATATTAGTCAGAGATCTTGGCAGTCTTGAGCAATAGGTTTCATGTCCTTTATTTCACAACATTCCTCACCAAAGGCTTCATCACTCCCAAGTGCTATCAATTTTCTTTCACTAATCAAGTAAGATCCACATTCCACCATCAAGAACTAAAACCCTACCACATGAAACTAAGTTACAATGGCATTAAAGCAACAAGAATCGTGTATTTGAGACCACTACCTTCTCAAAAACAAGCTTTGGGTTGCGAATCATGTCACCAGGAGTAGGTTCCAACTTCTTGGTTGAAAGACTCACTCTACCCCTCTCGCGGTCGTGGCTCAAAATCATAACCTACAACAGGCGAGCTAGTTAGAGGTTTGTCTACTAATCAAAAGTGAAATTTCCAGCAAACTAACTATACAAACTAATTAGGCATATGACCTTGAGAGTATCTCCAGGTTGAAGAACAGTTGCTATGTCGGAGACACGGTCATGGCTGATCTGACTGACATGGAGGAGTCCATTAATTCCACCAATATCGATGAAGGCACCATAAGGCTTCAGACTCTGAACTGTTCCAATAACCACTGATCCAATGCCTAGCTGGGCCTGGCTATCTGCCATTGCCTTGCGGTTACTGAGGACAAGTCTAGACTGCTCCTCATCAACTTCCACAAACTTCAGTGGGAGTTCCTTCTCAAGAAGCTCTTCTGCAATTGTTTTCTGATGCATGTCCAAAACAATTGTTAAGTTAATTATAATACTAGTTCAACACAGAGAAAATTCATCAACAAAATTCAACTAATGTTTCGAAACAAAGAAATAGATGGCATCGTGAACTAATAAAAAAGACATCAGACAGTAACTTGAAGGCCTGATAGCAGTATGATTCACAAGCAAACTATTCAACATAAAAATTGGGGAAGCCATGTCAAGAGATGAGAGATCTTACGGTTGATATTTGAGAGAAAGGAACAAATCCTCGCAAGCCCTCCACTACGGCGACCACTCCACCTTTGTTTGCACCAACAACCTGATATACCCAAGACCTTAAATTAACCAATTGTTTAATTGGAAAAAAGTAAAAGGAAATTGCTGAACAAACGAAAGAGGAAGAGTAGATTATCACAAGATCTCCTGGGTCATAGCAAGGACAGAAAATAGTTTCGAGGTCAGCATAATTACAAAAAGAATTTGGATATCAACAAGACAAAGGAGTGTAGTGGGTGCAATTTTGCACCCTCGCATTCAGTGAGATGCCAAGAGAACTCAATGAACAAAGCAAACAGGATGGTAATGCTATAAGCAAGAATGCAAACCTTGCCCTTAACCACGACATCCTCAGCCTGAAGCTGCCTACATCTTTCCCAAGCAAGATCATACTGTATTGTTCTTAAGCTCAAAATCAAGCTATCATCAGCTTCATTTTCACCAATAATTATGAACTCCTCTTTCAAGCCAGGAACTATACCAGCTTCTCCAACATGCTTTATCTTGTGAATGCATGCCTCTTGGAGGGGCAAAAAGGCTGAAGATTTTGCAGTTATATCAACAAGTGCCCCATTGGCATCTGTACAGAAAACTGTTCCCTTGACCTGAGAAAAAAAAGAGAGCATAGTATGAACCTAACATGCTCATGCACACTCATATACAGAAAAATAGAAAATTGCCATGTGAAAAGTGTAAATCTTGGACAATTAACGAGGTAAATAAGTACGGATGGTAACACCATTTCAAAATTCAACACCACGAGGAAGTTACAGCATTTGTCAGTCTCGGCCAGGAAATAGCGATCGAACATTTTATTCACTCTTAGATGGCTATTTCGATGAGGAACCTGTCTCTGTCTTGGCGCAGAAGTTGTTCTCACTTCAGGTAATTTTCCAGGAAATGCTCTCCACTTGACAAGCAAGAGGTAGAAAGAGCAGACACAATTGGCTTAAGCTTATCGGTCTTTGTGCTACCAGATTAAAAATTTCATCACACCTCCTGCAACCAGCACTTACAGTGTCCAGTTTACGATTCCACCAGTGAAGCATTATGTATCGAGGTGGCAAAACGCACAGCAGGACTTCGTAAAATCAATCACATAACATTCCATAACCATGTCCATCGCCAACAAATTCATGCCTTTCTCTCGGCCCCTCGTTGATATTGCAAACTCTCACCAATCACTCCCTTCTACCCTTCGCTTTTTCCAGAAAGTCGCACATGTCCCACATCAAATTCAACTTGGCATCACACCCAACAAAGACCCATCTCTTCACACACTCG
>JANUWG010000776.1:0-10521 GCA_025175695.1 Eugenia klotzschiana | reverse complement strand
AGGAAGGAGAAGACCCAAAACAAAAAAAAAAAATAAAGAAAAGAGAGAAAAAGAAAAAAAATTGATTTTTTAAATGTTATTAAAAATCGTCACATCAGCGACATTGGCCGGCCAAAGTTTGCCGGATGAAAAGAATTAACATAATAGGTTTAGAACTAAATCGATTTGAAAAAAGTTTTAGAACTGAATTGGCACAAAATTGAAAGATAGGACTAAATTGGCAATATTAAAAGATTTAGAATTAAATTGACAAAATTACAGTAGGTTTAAGACTTTTTTGATAATTTTTCCTTGTAAATGAGAAGGAAAGTGCTTCAAATGGTAATGCGTCTCCCGACGGACGTGGCACGTTTACGCAATGAGATAGCCATGAATTTAAGAAATAGTTAACAAGGTTTGTAATATCCAAGGATATCGTATTTCTTTCCTCAGGACCTATGTAACCATGTCTATTATAATTAAATTACTCTCTTCTTTATTGAGAAAGAACCACTTCGATGCAATTTTTTTATTGTTAAAACGTATGTCCCTCTTACATTACTCTCAACTCGAAAATATAAAAACTACAATCATTATAGCTTTCATATAAATTACATAGACTGTGTTTATTATAATTAAATTACAATCATTGTTTTAATTACAATTTCAAACAAATTAAAGTTCAAAAACTTAAATTGTTCACACCAAAGGTCATTCCAAATACATGTTTACCAAACAACATTTCCTCCAAAATTGCTTCCAAGGCACTTTTCAATTATAGTTGATCAACCAATATTTTCATCTCACCAAACCTCTTTCAGCCAAGGGCCTTTGCATTTCCCCAAAGGCCGAACCAAATGCATCCGTAGCATCAAAAGCAGTGAATAAAATTGCAAGTGAATTTCCCATGCTCGCATAGATATCCTTCAAACCAAATGAGATTAAAGGGAAGTGACATGACTCTAGTTTTTACAATTACAAGCTAACAAGGATTGTGGCCTCACTACCGACTGGCATATTTTCCAACAAGTGACGATAAGCCGATGACTAGTTTCAAGATTGGCAGGTCTGTTTGGCTGCTCCAGTGGATTCAACGGACGTTGTCCCCTTCCGAGGTCGATGCGAAATTGTCGATTGTAAATAATTCCCTCACACAGTCAGGGACGCACCATTGTCAGCCCCTGTAAGATTCAGTATCATAGCAGCAGCCTTCGCAGCCCTAAAATTCATAAGCCCCCAATGCCTTATTGCCTTGTTAAGAAAAGCAGATAAAGAGACGCAGAAAATATGAACAAACACCCACATGCCAACCTTCAAATCACATTAATCCGGTTGCTCCTGATCAACTAGAGAAAAGTCACAATCTAAGCAGGCAGCATAGACGTGGAGTCATAAGTTTTGCTACCTTCCACTACATTCACTTGCCCCAATGCGATCAAAGTAACTTAACACATTAATCTAATAAACCATGAGTTCTAAAGAAAGACTTGAATCGGACAGATTAACGATCTTGACGTTTCTGAAATCAACTCTCACTGCTATTTCCAGTCAAGTGAAATTGAAGAACCTTCGACAGCCTATCTGAAATCAACTCTTGCCTAGAGGATAGATCGATATGAGAAGGTTCTTGAGTGGCACTTACACAATTCATGAACAAAAACTATTGCAGCACAAAAGGAATAGTGATGTTACCTCACTGAACAGATGGGCAATTATAAGATGACAACCAAAAGCCCTATGCTCAAATAGACAATCCGACTTCATCGAAAGAGTCATAAGGTAAGAGAAGTAATTGCTTGATGGAGTTTCTAGCAAGCAGCAGTAGCAAACGATCAGCTTCACTGTATCCATTTTTTGTAGAGATGATATGAACCCACTGACAGTTCTTATGACAACAGATGAAAAGTCGAATTCTAAATTAATTTTGTCACACGACGGGAGTAAGCACATACCATGCATCAGGTGCCTGATACAGGGAAGCAGAATTGCCAAAGCAGGAAGCCAGCATATCAGTGTTTATCACGCCGGGATTAAGCGCGACGACTGCCATCCCATCAGGCAATTCCTTTGCAACCGATTTGGTCAAACCCTCAACTGCCCACTTCGATGCACAATAAGGGGCAACCTTCCAAGACAAAAACTCAAGTGGTATCAAGGATTACGACCCAGCTTCCAACCTCTCTCTTTGTAGGACGATATGCATAAGAGCTGGGATTTGTTTGAGAAATACAGGGTTGTACTGAGGAAGAAGTTAGTCAGAAGAGGATGCAATTGGATGGCAATACAGGAGGACCATCTCCTAGAAACGTACCAGAGCAGCGCCGGACCTGCCCCAGCCGGAAGACGTGTTGACGATGATGCCACGCTTTCGCTGAACCATGGGTGGGAGAAAGTGACGCAGCATGTTGGCGATGCCTTTGACATTGGTGTCCATGACGGCGTCGAACTCCTCCACCGGGACCTCCCAAATCTTGTTGTTCTTGTTGATGGCCCCGGCGTTGTTGACTATGATGTCCGGAACGCCCCTTTTCTCCAAGACCGCGCGCGCGAGCTACTCGACGCTGCCGTTTGATCTCTGCCGAAGGAAGAAGGGTAGAGTCGAAATGGCATCCCGAACACCCAAAGCTAGTCAGTCTCCGTGACTGGGAAAAAGGGAAAACTGCGGGAAAGGAAAAGCAAATACTGACGACGTCGACGTTGAGGAGGAGGTGAGGGGAGTCGTCGGCGTCGGAGGAAGAGAGGTAAAATCTCCTTTGATCTAATGGCGGGAATTTAATTTCCACACCGACCATCTACCCACATTAATAGAACATTCTAGATTACTCATAAAACATTAGTAATCACAAGAAAAATCATTTTATTTGAGCTTTATCACAGGAAAGCTTCCCTCGCTTGTTTGCCAACAATGAGAAACCGAAGAATGACTCAGGATGATCCCGTACATTTTATCTCACAATTTCACAGGTGCTTTTCGTTTAGTATTCTTAAATTCCTTTGGTACACTATAGGGTGGGTTTGGTTTAGCATTTTCAAGGAGCTTTGGGGAAATGCAAAGCACTTTAGCCTAAAGGGCTTTGGGAAAATGCAAATACTGTTTGGGTGAACCCTGCTTTGAGAAGCAACTTTGAAAGAAAAGTTATTTGGTAGAAACACATTTGGAAAGTGCCTTTGGGTGATTAATTTAAGCCTTTTATTTTTAATTGATTTCAAATTGAAAAATGAAGTCTGCAACTGTTTTAATTTATATATTTACGATAATTTAAAGATATGTATTAATGAATTTATAAATAAAATTAATTTTTTTTTGCTAAAAATATTGAAAAGGAAAAAAAAAATCATAGGAAGGGAGAAGTGAAACGTAGATCTAAGGTTGGATTTTTAAAAAAGGGCAAAAATGGATTCTTACTAAAATTTTGAGGGCAAAATAGACAGTTGAGTAATTTTCATTAATTGGGGCTTCAGCATTTTCAATGCTAACTTTTAGCCCAAAGCTCTTTCAAAATATTTACCAAACGCTCAATATTTTCCCCAATGGGCTTTGGGGTCCCAAAGCTCCTTTAAAATGCTGAACAAAATCCACCCTTAGACCGTCGGAAAAGTTGGGTGGTCGCCGGGGTGGCCATTGTCGTCGTTTGAAGGGAGGCGTCCGCCAAGTGGCTTCTCTGTGAGGGGCCGTCTGAAGAGAAAGAAGAAGAAGCTGAGCAGGGATGTGGGCTGGTGTCTTAATTCTGGTCTCTCGGGCTGGTGGTCTGCTTGAGATTTATTGTGGGCCGAGAGAGGGCTTAATCTTGAGGCCTTATGTGAGGTAGTTGGGCCTCTTTTGTTGTTGTTGTTCTCTTTTAGTCTGTTATGGGTGCAGGCGGAAGGCCCTGTCCGCGGGCCTGAAGGCCCAGGACGTGGAAGACTGGGTTCGGCCTAGTCCGGGTCGGGTTCAGGGACTTGACCCGGGCCCGGTTCCTCTTTCGTTTTTATTGTTATTAAATTAATAAATAATAAAAAAATCAAATGAGAATAATAGAAAATTCCAAAAAATAGAAAAAAGGTAGGACATGCTGCTATTTGCGTATGTTGTCTAATTAGGCTTTTATGTGCTTAATTATTGATTGTTTTCCATGTATAATTTGCATGACTTAATTTTAACTTAATATGTGGATGTCTGAGTAATTTGTTCCGTGATGCATATCTTAATAGATAAATTGGCACAGTAATTAGAGTTTAATTCAAAATGTTCGTTTTATCCTTTAATTTGCTGAACTTTGCTAACTATCTTCCTTGAGTGAGTGCATGTTTCAAGTGCTTGATGCATCCACCTGCCTCGGGACATGGAGACGCCCTCGAGGACGTTCCTCCACTAGTACAAGAGAGCCGCTCGGGCGCCGATTGAACCCCATCTTTTTACATAAGATTCAAGAGGCATAAGACATTTATTGTTTTCTCATGCACATACACACTGTGTAGCACATACTATATAGCATTTAGTATTGCATCCTTCTTCTCGAACAAACACACTTGTAGTCGATATACGGCCACTAAACTAAAAGATCCTCCCGCTCCTCCTGTATCTTCATTGTGCTGTAGACGAACTACAGGACTTTTCGTACGAATTTTAGGACTTTAGATACCAACTTCAGGATGAAGCGTAAAAGGTGGCACACAAATAGAATTCATGCACGCAAAGAATGATTTCGCTTGAAAGACATTCAAATGCTTGATGACTAAAGTCCATGTGGATGAAAATGTATTGCTGTCTTTGCCTATAGAGTAGCAAAAAAAAAAAAAAAAAAACACAAACGATCCTTTATAGATATAAAAGGAAAAAGATGTGATTCGAAGAATGTGGGGGGTCAAGATGTCGCATCCACTCGTGGTGATAGTGCTTGTATCTTGCTCTGATGGTGTTTCGAGCCTCTAGTATCCCGATTGAGTGATGGTTGGTTATGGTGATGAAAAATCGAAAACCGGAAAACATTGCCGAACTGAATTAATAAGTTGTCGGTTTGTTGGTGGTTCTTTGTTTCTCTTGGCAAAAAAATAAACAAAGAGTAGAGTGGCGAGGACAAGCGAAAACAAAAACTGTTAGATTTTCAGATATGGCTCTAATCTCACATAGTTTTATATACGAACTATTGTCCTGATTGATAAACCTCGCACAACCTTAAATTAACGCAAAATCGTACCGTGGTGGTCGAACAGAGCCGCTTGGAACTACGTGCACATGCCGTTAAAACGGTGCTGACGATCAATGTCGAACATACGTGAGAACTAAGAACCAAAGCCATAACCTAAAGCGAAATCGACTGATTCTCTCTTTAAGGCACCCCTCTCTCTTGATCCGGCACATTACTTTATTCTTTGGCTAAGATTATTCAGCTTGGTGGATTCGGTTGGGAAGATGCTTGAAATAAGTAAATAGTGTCCTAAGTGCATTTACAATTAGTCTCTCAGCTAACATAATTACTAATTGTGGAAATTACGTCTCGAGTTCGAATCCATGAGCAAGCCCCTGAGCAGGGTTTCCAACATGTCTGACCTAGCTAACAAGTTCGGCAATGACCTCGAGATTGTTGAGGGAAGCAACGACGCCGGTGGAAGCCAACAGCTCCAATATCCCGCCACCAGCGAGCACGTTTGAGGAGAAAGATTCGAGGGAGCCTCTGAGCCTAAACATTAGGAATCACAAGTATAGGAAGCCGGCACCAACACGGCATAGCACAATTTCGATAGCCATTGGTTGCCGATGGTCTTCGGGGTCCTGGGCGACGGCGTGAAGAGGGAGAAGCACCCGGCTACCGTCGAGAAGAAGCGCGTGTCCCTCGGGCCTCATTCTATCTCCGACGATGGAGTTGGCTTGTCAGGTAAGAGCCATCTCTTGCTTTGGTTGCGAGGGGTGCAGAAGAAGAAGAAGAAGAAGAAGAAGAAGAGGAGAGTTGTATTACTGTTGCGTGACGCGAGCATTGTGACAGGTTGAGTTATTGTACTCTAGAGATCTTTGAGAGCGACACAGAATAAGAAGGGTCGAATTATCGTGCATTAGATATATGTCGATTCTGTATATTATTAGGACACTTGCATATTTTACAAGGTTTATGAAAGAGGAAAAAAAAAAGCAACAATATGTTCCGCCGCAAGTTTCTTCTTCTTCTTTATAGGATTGACCATTCGAATCTTTCGACTCCATTAAATCGCATGGACACACATAAATCACCTTGGATCCAACTACAGAGTGGCTAGCGTGCCCCCCAGGTCGATACCTGTGAAAGATAATGGGATTCGGCTAAATTTTGAAAGAAAAGGGCAAATCGCATCAAATCGCATCAGTGATTCGGCAATAGTAGCTTTTAGTGCTGCGTCCGTGACTTTCTAAATGGGGCCACTACGGTCCATTCGAAAGAACACCAATTTAATAATTAGAGGGCGAAAAAAAGCAATCAGACCCATCAATTGTGGTTATGTTGATCGTCTATTTTTCTGGAAGCATCGAACGCTCACGCCTTTTCTCCCGCACAGAACTTCCGGATGTCTTGAAGGGCTGGCAATCGGCTTGATACATCTTAATTTTCTCCCGCACGGATAATGAGTTGAAGAGCTTCTTGTTGTCCGTGTCGAAACGTGGTCGCAAATCTACACCGATCAAACGACGTCGAACAATCCTGGGATCCACATAAAAATACCAGTCTTCAGATTTTTCTTCTCCTCGTTTCTTGATATTATCTCACATAACAATGGCCATGATTATTGTGAAGCACAAAATACAAATACGGTCTTCAGACGGATTCGAGATGGCGTTGGGACCTCGGGTGGGGGTAATTTCTTGCACAGGTCTGACCATAGAATAAAATAAACATAGTAGTTTTCGGATTGGAGGAGGTCGGTTCGTGTTCCATCGGGTCGGGCCAGACTTTCCGACTGAATGTCTTATCTGGATCCGTGCATTTCCGAACAAAAGTTTAAAAAGATACCTTTTCGATATCTTGGCAGTTGGATAGCCCGTATGTGTATTCTGTACGTCACAAGACATGAATAGAACTATCAAAATAAACTGAGGAGTATAAATTATGACAAAGCTTATCATGTTAAATGCCATGAAAATCTCGTACTCATCCGAGAACCTTTGAGCCATTATCTAGTCGCCTACAACATGTGTTGTACGAATCCCAAGTATCCAAGCATGGCTGCGATGTGGAAGGGAGTCTCGGTGCTCTTTCAAATCTTGATTCTCTCAAGAAGCAGCTTATCTTTTCTGAGCAACTTGAGCACAAAGGCATATTTCCTTCCACTACGACTTTGTAGAGCTTAGACTCCATGTTTGGATCTCTAAGACGGCAGTTTGCCGGACAATCCACGATATATCAGACACCTTGCCGAACAATCTACGATGCATCAAATACCATTCTTGTGCATTTCTTACGTGTTTGAACATATGTGATAGCACGAACTTGATCTACGTAGACCAAAGAAGGCAAGTTTTCCTTATGTTTTTTCACCAACTCAGCTTTCCCTCATACCACGACCGACATTTTACTTAAACATCATCGGCTAAGATCAAACACCAGTCCTATGCTTTTCTTACATGGATGGACTCGTGAAAACGTGATGTAGACCAAATGCATACAATGGTCCCTACCATTAGATATCTGTTGATTTTGTTTATTATAAGATAGGAATATAACTATTAAAAACAACACGTAAAAGTGTTAGAAAAGTCCTAAGTCTTTTGTATTGGTGCCAATTTATCCTAAAACTTTTGATATAGAGCCAATTTAGTATTCCCAGCTAATTTAACATGGAAAATGCATACATGGATACCCATTCAGTGCCTGCCATCCTCTGTGGCCGGAGCGACGCCGACGTGGATGCTAGAAAACAAAATGATGCCCATTTTGTTTAATTAAAAAAAAAACTAGAACCTTCAAACTGCGTTGATCACCTTCTTTTGCCTTTTTCCTACAAGCAAACTTTTGGAATGGAAACTAACAAAGGAAGAACCCTAACTCCTACCTTCCCAAATCAATTCGACCTCAACTCAAATCAAAGGATTTTGCTCAAGCCGATGCTCCCCCGATGGTCGCTCGACAGGTGCACGATGGTTGCTCGACACTCCCCCTTCGAAATTGCGAAGACTAGATTGACCCAAAACATGGTCGGGACCTGATTCAACCTAGAAACAGAGTGGAAAAGGTTAGCATGGACGATGATACGACGAAAGAGCAAAAAGGTTAGCGGTAGGGGTCATTTGGTCAATTCGGTGCGAGAAAAAGTGGTTGTACCTCCACGTCCGCACTCTGCATTAAATGAACAGAGTGGAAAAAGAGCATGTCTTTGTCGTCCTTCTCTTTCTCTCTCTTCACCCTCTCTTTACTGTGGAATTCGGGTTTTTTTATGGAAAAGGGGGTCTAAAAAAAATATTTGTGAAATTGGGTTTCAGATCGAGAAAATTTGGATTTTGGGGTCCGTCCGGGGGTGCGGTTGCCGAACAGACCCCGTCCGCCACTGGAGGTGCCGGACAATCGGACAACATCTTGTCCGGCAGTTCTAGTGTCGGACAAGGCCATAAAAAAAAAAAAAGGCCACCCAGTAGGCATCTTGTCTGGTATTGCATAGGAACAAACCTAGTAGGCATTAGTCTCAATATATACTATAAATTCAGTGCCCAAAGTGTTTGCGAAATCCCAACTACAAAACTGGCAATAAAACGGATGAGAAGAGTAGAAAGAGAACAAACAAAAAAGAAGAATAAACGAACCTGTTACTCAGAGAACAGAACCATGCAACTTGATGATCACGATCTCCTCTTACGTGGAAATGTTGCCTCTCTCACTTCCTTTATTCACAATTAGTCACACATGCCGATGCCTATTT
Organism: Eugenia klotzschiana; assembly: GCA_025175695.1. NCBI lineage: Eukaryota > Viridiplantae > Streptophyta > Magnoliopsida > Myrtales > Myrtaceae > Eugenia > Eugenia klotzschiana. The sequence goes on along the minus strand of JANUWG010000776.1, from coordinate 1,683 downwards.
ATAGAGGAACGTCACAGTCTACCCCTCACTTCCTTTGTTCACAGTTAGTCGCACCCGCTCAACAAAGGAGCCACCGCTACCGCAACACGTCATAATTTTCAGACACACTTATCTATTTTCTTTTCCTTCTTTTTACTTTTTTTTTTGGCTAAGTGTCGGCCGAACCTCGTTAGATTTGGACCAGACAGTGCTGTGGCCCTCGCCTGCGGCCAGTGACCATGGCCACCCCTTAGCCCAAAAAAAGAAAAAAAATTAAAGAGAAGGAAAAACTATAAAACAAAAAAGAAAAAACAAAAATTCAAAAAATGATCACATGACAATCCTTAGAAATTATTGTGGGGTCTGCTCCTAGAAGAATTTTGACTCATAACAAGTCATTCTCAGACCATACCGCTTGGCCCACACGAAAAACTATTAGGTGGGTTGAGGCCAACACGTCATCGTGCGCTCAGGCCAATCATCTCGATCCACGTCAGTCAATGCATCCCATCGACTGTTCACTCTACTGACGTGGATCGAGGTGATTGGTAGATGCACATAGTGATGTGTTGGCCTCAGTTTACCTAATACTTCCTCCGCCCCCACACATTGAAAGAGCGACTCCCCCTCCTCATCACCACCCGTGAATCCGACAATGTATGACTGTCTTATTGAGAGAGAGAGAGAGAGAGAGAGCATTAAAGCAAGGATGATCGCTTTCAAATTCCTTCTTTGTGATGTACTTCTGTTTTATTCTTTTCCAAGATAAACAAGTGTTGGGCTTAAAGAGAGAGATTATTAAAGTAGGGATGATCGCTTTCAAATTCCTTCTTTGTTATGTACTCCTGTTTTATTCTTTTCCAAGATAACTAGTGTTGGGCTTAAAGAAAATTTTGCCTTTCGGTCTGAGATAGGAAATCCATTTCATCTCCCGCCTCAGTCACCAGGCTGAACAAAGAGCCAAAGCCAATCTTCTAATCCTAGAAACAGAGCAATGAGGAAGCTAAAAAAGATCGAAATGGAAATTAAGAAGGAAGAATTACATAGGATTAAACAAACAAATACCGAGGCTTGGATCGACACTAATTGCCGAAAAGAAAAGGAGGCCAAAACAAAAGAAAAAAGAAAAGTATGAACCGAAAAGTTAAGTGTCAAGAGTGTTGCAAAATGCGAGTATAAATGAACTCGTTCCACGTGTCGGGCAACCCGGGAGGCACCAGTGGATGTAATCCGCGTAAGTCTGCGGGCCGGCCTGCTACTCCGGTGTCAGCATCTTGCTCTGTTGATTTTGTTTAACATAAGATAGGAATATAACTATTAAAAACAACATGTAAAAGTGTCAGAAAAGTCCTAAGTCTTTTGTATTGGTGCCAATTTATCCTAAAACTTTTGATATAGAGCCAATTTAGTATTTCCAGCTAATTTAGCTAGGAAAATGCATACATGGATACCCATTCAGTGCCTGCCATCCTATGTGGCCGGAGCGGCGCCGACGTGGATGCTAGAAAACAAAATGATGCCCGTTTTGTTTAATTATAAAAAAAAAAACCAGAACCTTCAAACGGCGTCGATCACCTTCTCTTGCCTTTTTCCTACAAGCAAACTTTTGGAATGGAAACTAACAAAGGAAGAACCCTAACTCCTACCTTCCCAAATCAATTCGACCTCAACTCAAATCAAATTATTTTGGTCAAGTCGATGCTT
>JANUWG010000775.1:0-10523 GCA_025175695.1 Eugenia klotzschiana | reverse complement strand
ACATTATACTCCATAAACCCTAGCCTACCAAAACCTACTAGGAAATGGTTGTAACGTAAGTACAGATGACGGTAACTTAAAAACGGTGACAGAGAGAAACCTGCAACCTCAAAAACCCCAGTAAAAAGGAACCCAATAAAGCTTTTGCCACCAGCTGCTTCGGAGATCATACAGATATTACAGCCATACAATAGGCGAGGCTTCATTAATCAACTGGAGGCGTTCCTCCTTGCAGAGTAGACACGGTAAGCAGCCAGCCCGACAATAGCTACAGCAGCACCAACTGTCATTGTTGACGAATCAATTACACATTATCAAACTTTTAGCCAAAAATTCCACAAGTATAATCTTCCAAATTGACCAGAATAAGCTAACCTCACTACAATTTTCACTGTATCATGAATTCTAGCATATACAATCTTCACTGAAACAACGAGATAAACATACTCAAACGTGATCATTTCTCAATAGTGGCCTTTTCTGTATGGCGCTGTTACCGTGCTTAAATATGAGAAAATCTTGTGATACTAAAAGGGTCTAACTCTGAATATGCCCTTCGAAGCTCCACACACCCCATAAATCGAGAATCAAATTACAACCAGCCACAAACCACTGATAGACAGTTAAGGATCCTTAGATAAACAACATACCTGAAACAAACATAAGAGAACGATTGACGAGTCTATGATACTGTTTGCGGCTTCTCCCAGCTTCTGTTTCTGGAATGCTCAAGTGAGGATGCTCAGCAGCATTCACGATCCTTCTGAATATATTATTAAAATCATCCAGTTTTGTGCTGATAGGTATAGGGGCCTCTATTCCCATATCCTGACTAACCTATATAAGCAAAGACAGAAGGATAAGCTTTAAAAAGAATGTTAACAAAGCACCCACAAAGCAAGCTAGAAGTAAAAAAATTTAAATTAACAGACAATTTGTAATAATCAAGCAGGGCCATAGTCTGAGGTTTCTCTTTCTTGGAGCATTTTTCTCTTTCTTGAAGAATTATTGAGAAGATGAGCAAGATTAAGACTCATCTGTAGATGTGCTTGTAATGCCAAATAAACTGATAATATATGCAGGGAAAAAAAAAACATGTGCGCGCTATGTGGCTGACTTAAAAAAGAAGGTACGGGGATGTGAGCATTCCCAACCCCATCACTCGATTCCTTTGAAAAAAAGAAAGCATAGGACAAGTTCTTATATTACATCCTTAACTTTTAAAGCATATGCTAAGGGAAAAATTATACCCTGGTAGAGTCTTGTATAGCCATGGGAAATGGATCTAGATCATCCTTAGCGGCAACAATAAGGCAAGGCACCTCAAAACCAGTAATTTCACCATGACTGGCAACTTCCACAAGTAATTCAGTTGCTCTCTTCCATGATGACTCATCAGAACTGAAAACCAAGAAAGACACCAGTTTCAGGGCAACGAGAATACTAATGGCAAGAGGCATATTCATGCATTAAACATATTAAAGTACAAAAGCCATGTGATGCGAGCAATATAAGCATTCTTGCTTACATGGAGTTAAAAATACTCTATGCACAGTAGTCAATGCAGGTCGATCGACAATTCATCAAACAAGACACTGCAGGACCATGTACATTTTCTTGTCAAGATTAGTAAACAACCGAAACAATACCATATGAAATCGCAAGGGTTTCATAACTATTTTTTCGCTTTAGGGAAGAGGATCTTCAATGTGATAACAAGAATAATGACCCAACAAGAAGACAAGTTCACCACAAAGAGACAAAAGAAAGCCCAATAACCCTTAGGAATAACTCTACTAAAAAAGTCTCACCCTTTACCAACTCAAAGGCAGAAATAATTTTGAAAAATGTCACATTGACATTGAAGAGAACAATTTGTAGATGTTTTAGGATCTTATGTGAGAGAGAAAGAGAGAGAGAGAGATCACAAACGTTTACTCAGTGGGAGTAAGAAAAGATTACACGAGCTATACTAATGGTGAACAAAGAGACACTCATAAAAACCTGATTGCCTTATTTAATAATTCCACTAATTTATTTCCAATTCTACTTGACATATTTCAAAACAGCGCATTACTTTTACAAGTGAAAAAGATAAGCGGGTTAGATTGCAAATAAACCAAGATATGACAGTAAGGTTGTCGCCTTGCGACTGGAGGTGTGGGTTCAAAACCCGGAAATAGCCTCTTGCCAGAACACAAGGTAAGGCTAAGTTCATTAGACCCAAAGTAGTCCGACCCTGGACTCCACACATTCCAAGAGGTTCGTGCACTAGCTGCCTATTCTACTATTATAGTTAGTGTTGAAGTTATTTAACCTTTTCTCCATTATTTTTATTTTCTACTTTGACATGTAAACGGAAGTCAACTATAGATATAATTCTATACATAATCCATCAGTTCTTCATGAAATGTCATTTTAGCAAACTTAATATTCACATTTTAAATGAGAGAAGTAGAGCTTTTATAGTTTGGAGAAGGCTAACAATTTATTATGCATAATGCATTATCTGACATTAGTCTACTATTGCAAGCGGCAATGACATGAAGTTATAATAACCTGTCATGAACAAAAATGGCTATGTCACAGGCAGCCAAAGACTCCTTGTTGGCCAGCATTTTTTTCACTCCATCTTCTGGAATTTCTCGCAACACAAGGGTTTTCTTGACTCCCTGGGTAACTTGTGAATTTAAATCTGAGGAACATTGCAACATCAGTAACAAATCATAGTGAGCATGTCATTCAACTTACCCCATGTTGGTCAACAACGTTAACAGCATAACGCTCATCAGTTGTTGAAGAGTAGGTATCAGATAAGGGCCTGCATCAACAATAAACCATTATGAAGACTAGATGAACTTAGCAGTTGACAATGGTACAGAACTCATAAGAAATGAAAAGAAGGAAAACCTCCCCAGAAAAGAATTCAGTAACGCTGACTTTCCGGCCTTTTTAGGGCCAAAAACTAAACATTGGAAAACATTTCTGTCGGATTGTTGCTTCTTTCGATTATATCTTCTCGTCTTAGTGACACGGATAGCAGATGAAGGATCACCAGGATATCCAATGTAGATGAGATTCTCCAGGGTCCGAGCTGGGTCTAGAAGTGTCATCAGAGCCCACTGCAATGACAGAAAACGACCATTTAAAAATCACTTTAAGACTTCCACACACCTGGAAGGGAAAAAATTGCGCTACTCGTCAAAAATTTCATATGGCAAGTTGTATACAAATCATAGCACAATGACATAATCAAATATAAAATGCAAATTAAAGCAAGCAGATGAAATGGTGAAAATAGTATCCTGTCATTCTTACAAGACCTTCCAAGCATGACGAGTTAAAGGACTTCTCATAAGTTAAAATGATGAAACTAGAAGCGAAAGAATATTACATAACTTCATCCAGCATTGAAATTGTTACAAAAACTATAATTCTGAACCTTCCACAAACAAAAACACAGAAAAAGAGGTACCAAGGCACAACTTGATTCCCCACATCAACTTAAAAAAGGCAAAGGATGTACTTTCTATACTTTTGGATCATAGAACAAAAGATTAGAAAGCAATGTAAATGCTCATACCTGAGACAAAAATCCATCCAATGATAGTCCCTCCAATGCAGTTTTTTCTGCAGCATCTTTGTATGGAGCTTCATTCCATGGACTGAATGTAGAAAGCAGGTCTTAGGTCTATAAATTTAGAATCTCACACGGGTAAAGTGTACACAGCATATACATTGCTCATGCGTTACAACCATATCTTCGAATAAAATATGCATTTATTGGAATTGCGTATTTATATCTGAAGTAATTTCACCTAACATATTCCCTTAATCCCATAATTATCTAGGGTAGTGTGGATGCACAAATAACTAGTTTGAACTGATTAACAACAAGAAGCCACTCATTATAGATAAGCAGAGAAGCAGCTTATTAATAGCACAAGCTTCTAACAGAAACAGGATTACCATTCTGGTGCAGTGGAGAAGAGATCCTCGATTTCCAGAGGTCGTAGAGCCCCATCCTATAAAGTAATATACTGAAAGTCAGGATTATCAGAACTTGAGGACTAGACAGTGACCAGCAACATAAGTCGAAATTAAAGCTTCAACTAAAGTGGATAGTAAGGACTTGAAATGAGAGTGCACATACTTCATCTATGTCAAATAAGTCAAATATCCCCTTGAGATACTCAATAGCTTCATTTGTCAGCTCCACGCTCTGCACAGAGGAAAATCGAAATAAGCAACAACTTATATGCTATATAATACACCATCAGTAGAACTAATTTTACATTCAGTACCAAAGACTATATTGACCTGAATGCAATGCCAATTAAAAACCAAAACAATAATTAGCTGTTTGTAGCAGAAGAGAGGCAGAACTTCCAGGTAGCTTTACACATTGAAAACTTGACCATTTTGCATACATATGACATTTCCTCCAACTTAATGCAAACATGCGATCATCCCGCTAGCTCCTTAGCACACCATAGAAACTTAAAGGAAGATTGATATTCTACTTTCCAAAGAAAAAGGTGAGTGGTATGACCAGACAACTTCCAGATCGAAACAGATTAAGTCAAGTAGTGCCGATTTTAATATTGGCAGTGACCCCATAATTGTGTGCCCATTTACGAGTATGCAGCATTCATTGCCCCTGTCATGATAAGTTAGTTTGCACAATGTGAGAAATAAAGTAGCTAAAAAATATCGAAAGACCTTTCAAGACATCAACCAACTTTTGTGATTCAAGGTCCTCCAAATTCTTGTTTAACTAAAATATCACACCACATGACATTCACGAGACTAGGGTGAAACAGTTGTACCTTCAAGCGAATAAAAAATAGCCTACTTTTGCTAAAGTAATGAAAAAGAAAATTGTCACTAAAACAAAGTCATTAAATAAGAAGCCATCAACATATTGCCCCAAGAAAAAACCAAATAAACTAACAATAACTCCTTTACTATTTATGTCCAACATATAGGTACCTGATCAGGACTTCTTTTAAATGAAGATGGAATTAGACTCTCTGCTAGTTTGATATCATTGTCATAACCAAACTTCCTTAGAACGGTCCACGTTGTCTCCAGACGTCCTTTTTCAATGAACAGCGCATGGAGAAACAGGAATCCTGTCAATGTAAGCCCATGTTCATTGACTCCTTCGGGCAACTTCTCTTGAACAACCCTCTTGACTCCCACTATTTCAGAAGGTTGTAGAGGCGCGTTAAAACATTTGACCTGTCAAATACATGAACTGAGGTGTTCATATCACATACCAAAGACTCCATAACAGGAGATATTCTTGCTAAAATTTCCTTAAAATAGCCAGGGATGATGCTGAGCTATCAGAATTGCTTGGCACTTAAAACAGTCCCAATCCATATACATAAACTCCCAAAGAAGGAAAAAAAATCATCACATGCACAACAAGTTCCAACAAAATAATACAATATTGGAAACACAAAAGGAGACCTGAAAATCATTTAGCTCTGCATCACTGAGGGCACCATCCCTATCATGATCGCAGAGAATGAAAATCCGCTTCAGGGCTCTGACACAACGAGGTTTTAGAGTTTGCGTCTCTTGATCAAATAGTGGGCCGGTAGGATGAAGAACAGCCTTTTGTGCATAGTAAAAAACCTCCGGGACCTGCAGTGAGAAAAATGCTCAACAAAGAGAGAAAATTACTAGATCACTTCTACTAATACAAGAGAGCTGATCATTTAACCAAAACCTGAATTAGTCTGAAAGCTGAACACTCGATACAAGTTTCGATCTCCCGAAATTGATGCATTATTGGTGTCATCACGTCGTCCAAGCTAATTTGCTGATGCTCATCTCTCAAATCTAGTTTGCAACCCACCACTATAACCGGGACTTTTACCTAAAGATGATATTCAAGAGATTTCGGCTCAGTGACTCAAACACCCGAATGTAGACTAGTTCACAAGGCTTTGCCTATCAAAATTAACTTGTTATCCTTGACTACAGCAATCAAGAGTAATAGTTTCTGAAGGAAGTTGCAATTCTTTCTCGTGCATTGCAGGGAATAAAGAAACAAAGGGACAACCAATTTACAATACCTAACCTCTAATCGACGAAGTTCTGGAAGCCAAAAGGTACTCAATCGATCGAGGGTAGCAGGCTGATCACATGCATATGTAAGAACCACAGCATCAGCCCGCCTCAGCTCTTCACCCAATTTCCCACTGTCCTCCACTCTGATATCACATTCATCCAGAAACAAATATTGAATGATCTAACAAAACCCCAGTTTGAAACATTTATAATACACTCTTGATGATGATGATGATGATGATAGCTAAGCAGAATTGTTCCAATAGAGCACCTCGAAGAGGTGTCAATAATTGTAAGTGGCACATGATCCGGATAGAAGTCTTCAGGCAAACGCGTAGGTTCCGACTTCAATGCCTGCAACCTGTCGTTGAAGAGATAAGAAGACTTTTAACCAAGAGGAACAGCAAGGGAATAATTACTAAGGTTAGCCCAAATCTACCAAAAGAACAGACATGGCAGATAGAACACAAAATCCTGTTCATCATTACCATCTATCAGAAACAGAGCAATGGACAGGGGAACTGCTTTTGCTTGCAACACAAACAAGTTGATCTGGCAATCTCAGAGAGAGAGAGACAGAGAGGATAGCATGCTTTGATAGAGCATCACCAGCACTGAAGGAGGACTCTGCTCAAAATCCACAATGAACAATGCCATGGCCAAGTTTTGAACTTTCAAAATCCATTTCATTGCCAGAATACTCTGACATTTTATTGATGTTATTTTTTACACAGCAATTCGTGCGCGCTAAACACCAGGATTCATTGGCAATAGCAAAGCCTGGTCTCTAAGACTGCTATTTTCCTATATTGACTGCCTATTGCAATTAGTTAACGTGAAGCAGTAGACTTTTGGAGGGTATCGCTAGTCGAATAATCGTTGAAACATGCTTGGAATCCCGCACCGCAAAGGACCATTTGAAATGATTTAGCGTCCTGCTTCCAAAATCGAGCTCAATTAGCACCATGCTTCCATAATTTTCTACCTATGCGTCGCTTACTAGTCCAAAAGGTGTGACGATGTGGGGTGGATACTATCACAAATAGTACCACTTCCATAAATCTAAGCCAGAAAAAGACTTTTAACAAGTTCATTAAATCAAAATGCTGGAGTAAACAGATACAGTGCTCGACAAAGAGGTGCATTCTTATAATGGGGTATTGTTTGGACTGAGCAGAGCTAACTAGCCCACAGAGACAGATCAATACCTGTTTGAATTCGGGGCGGGCGAGTACCATATACAGGTGAAAAATCACGCATGTGTGAAAGTCCAGAATGCAAAAGTTCGATATTCCAAGGAGCTTCAAAGTCGCCTAATATCCTAATAAGCTTGTATTTGATCATGTTTGAGATTTTGCTATCAGGTATCATACTTAATCCTAGGTTCAATTACACCGAGTTATGGGTTTTATGTAGGGTAGTGTCTTCAAACATAATTGTTTTTTCCAAAGGAAATCAGTGGTTAATGAAGTGTTGACAAGAGCTATCTGCAATGCTTGGCAGTCTTCAGTATCAGATCCGCAATTTGTCGAGTTGATCTATCCATATCGACGCCATTACAATCTCAAGAAGTATCCCTCATTCAAGGAGTTTCACACTGCACGGTACAAGTGATTAAGGGAGTTCTCTCGGATATAGTGGAGCTCGTTGAGATGCCGAGAGAAGGATATCAGCTCCCTCCGAGGCTTGATTTTTCTAAGATCCCACAAGGCAACTGCTTTAGTATTTTACTCTTATCACGCCTCTTACTTGATGCAGAGCATATGTTTACTTACCTGGAATATCCAACTATCACTCCTGGCAATCAGCTTCTTCCAAGATGATAATAACAGAGACCGCCAGAATGCAAGCGGCAATACTGAGCTGCCAGTTGAAAGAAATGTTGAGCAATGTCGCCTCACAGGACATGTCTCAGGGGCTGCACAAGCCGATTAAACTAGTGTATCACCCAAGAGAGCCTGTCTTTGTGGTCAGACAGGTAAGCTTATACAAAAAGTGTTCATGAAAGACCCCTTCAACCGAATTGAGGAAACTTGCGGTTGACAGCCGGAAAAGACCACTGCAGTGTTCCCTATGCGTTTCCGAGAAAACACAGATGTGATCATCGCAACCGCCTTCTTTCAGGTGCCGAAGCTAGTCACCTTCTCTAACATTAATTTGGAGTTCATAAGGTTTGGTTGTCCTGAAGAGCCGGCATCGGTGGCTTTAACAGGAGCTCGTGGACGTTGGAAGCTCTGAAGAGTGGGCCAAGGTACCTCTTTGTACATGGTCGCCGATTCCACCTCCGGAGTTGAGAGGAGAACAAATGGAAGACCTGAGCACCAATGGCGGGTTCGTCTCCTTCGGTAAGGAATGCTGATGAAGCGTATACGGCACGTTAGATCATACATATAACATGACAAGCATATAACTTCGTATACACCATTTCAGATCGATTGATTCACTGAAACCTCGAATCCCTTTAGGTGATCTAACGTGCGTTTGCATGAACACAGACATCTTGCCACATCATGCGAAAGGCAAAAGACTGGATAAAACCGTGTGGAATCTGCTGAACTTTTACGCCTTCGTAAAGTATCATGTTAAGGTGATCTCTATGACTCCGATCACGGGCTGGCTCGGTTCTCAGCTTCCTATAGATGTTACAGGAAACTGACTCGGCTGATGTTTCCGATCTAGTGCACTCGGGGATTCATACAGAGGAGGATGCGAAAGCGATTGGATAATCTTGTCAAGGTGACGAACCAACTAAAAGTCACTCGAAGAAAAACCAGTCTTTCTATTCTATCCTCCCATCAAATTTCATGTTCCTCCTTTTGCAAACTGCAGATGCTGCACGAGGAAAGCTCAGAAGAGGGTGGATACGTTGACGATGCCCAAGGTGCTCTCTCAAATTAGTGTGTTTGACTTTGACCTGCCATATGTACAAGCAGTTAAGATAATATGCAAAGACAGTTAAAACCATTTGTTCCGGCGACAGTTGCAGGATGCGGCTGCATCAAGAGTCTCGCCGGCGTTTCGGAAACTAACACGCCGAGGCGAAGATGTCCGAATTTCACCAAGAAGGTCAAGAGGATGCGCTGCCCGATTAAAATTCACGGGTTCCGGCGCTTCCGCCGGCGGTGGTTGACCGTTCCCAAGTTCCCTTCCGCATGTAAGTATACGAAAATAGATTGATGGGGTACTTTGCGTGTACGTATAGGCAATTCGAAGCCACCAAACTTTATAACATGTCGAGAAAATTGCAATTTTCTTTTCTGGTATGCAAATTACAAATCTTTGCTCTAACTTACCAACTTATTATGGACCCTTACATGGAAATTACCGACCTAAGTCTGAGCGACTTACTAGTTTTCGTCCGATTAGATTACCAACTAGTTTGATCATACTTTTTCGGTTTACAAATTCTGATTTAAGCTATTCACCAATGGCAAGAGGTGTATCCTGTGATTGGGAGCGATATCGAGCTAAGAATTGCTCGTGCCCAGTAATTTTCTTGTCCCTTTTACGCCATCGTCACAACGATTTCTTGGCCGTTTCGAAGAGAATGTTAAGGAAGAGGAACAGCAATACCAATTTTTGGGATTTTTTATTTTTACGGATTTTGTCATGTTTTATCCATAATTTTTTGGGACAAAAGTGCCCCTGCTCCGGCGGCCAAAACCAGCCGGCCGGTGAGTCCGAAATCCTATTCGAGACTAGGCTAAAGTACACTACAAGTGCCAAAACTTGTGTACAACGCTTACTTTAACGCTAAAACGATCACTTAAGTGTCAATTTTTTTGAAAAACGATCACTTCAGTGCCAACTCTGATTTTAGCTAACGTGGCTCGTCGGAAATCTGACGTGGCTTATTTTTTTTTTCAATATTTGAGATGACGTGTCTCATCGGATTGGCACTAAAGTGAGCATTTTTTTTTTAAATGAAACTTAAATGATCGTTTCGAAAGTTTTTATACTAAAGTGAGCTCTATACACAAATTTTAGCACTTGTAGTGTACTTAAGCCTTCGAGACTAACTTGACTATTTTATATCCTTATTCGAAACAAAATTCACTTTAGACACTCTTTTTGAGAAAATAACCCCACTTCGAACATTTATTCAAAATTTTCCCCAACTTTTATATTCAACTACGAATTTTTACTTACCTTACTTGGCAACCACTAACACTTACAAACTTTTTTTTTAGAATACTAATTTTAAAAAAGCACAACTCGCCAACTTTTCACTCAGTAAAATACCGTACAACATTTCAGTTACCAATTCTCACAAGGGTTACAACATTTGAGTTACCAATTCTCTTCCGTATGTTTCGCGAAAAATATGACATTTTCAAAAAATATTTTTCGAGAAGTTATTTTTTAGGAAAATGAAAATACTTTTTGGGGCTCGGCTAAATCCTGAAAATGAACTAAAAATATTTTTTTCCCTTTGAAAT
>JANUWG010000774.1:0-10528 GCA_025175695.1 Eugenia klotzschiana | reverse complement strand
TAAAGTCATCTCTCAATATTGATGGACATTTGAGAGTAAATTAAAAAGGAAAATCCCTTTTAACAAAAGACAAATTAAAGTTTTGATCAAAATTTATTAAATTCATCATAATTCGCCAAAAAAAAAATTTGCGCAACTTTATATGAAGCTAAGTTCGGAGAACAATAAAAAACTGTACAAGAAGCACCCACAGAACTCCATTCTTCATTCCACCGATTTAGTTTTGCAACTTCCAACTTCAAAGACGAATCCAAGCAGGGGCAACTCATCGTCGTAATTAAGGCTCCGATTTAGTGAAAAATATTTTTCAAAAAGTAATGATTTGTATCACTTATAAAAATAACTGAAGAAAAAGTATTTTCATTATATACGAAATTATCTAAATATAAATAGTAGCTGATAATGAAAATAATTTTCGTTGACTAATTATTTCAAACAACAAAAGCGAACATTCATTTTATGTGAAATTAACGAAGCCTAAGACTCGATGTTGCTGAATATTCATCGTAGGTGTAGCTTCCCCGTACTTTTCTTTAGTCATCTGGAAGACTCCATTTAATCTTTTACTTTATGCAGTCAGCGAGATGTGGCGCTAATGGTCACCATGTCTGCATTTATGTTTGAAAATTTAACTAAAGGATGAACTTGACGCATGTGTCATTGGCTTTGCAATGCTTACAGTTGATTAGACTGTCACGTCAGCAATTTTCAATTAAAATCAGGCGAAAGGATTAAATTAGCAAAATATTTAGAACTAAATTTTCAAATCTTCAAAATGTTTACAACTAAACGTGCCAAATTAAAAGATTTATGACTAGATCTAAGATTTTTTTGGTAATTTTCTTATTATGAATGACTTGATGATGCTAGCACGAATCAAGGGAAAATGCAAACCTCGAGCTCCTACGAATTGCTTAGCTCTTCCCCGTCATGGTGATTGAGAGTCGAATCCAACATTGACCTCATCTATCAACTTATTAAAAGACGCATGTGTCACGAACGCATCAAGCGTCAGGGGTTATCCAAGCTTCTTCCAAGGTATCTCCACAAAATTTCATATGCGGCACGACTTTACAAAAAATTATCGATCAATCCAATCATTTCTAGGAGCATAATTATTCAATATCTCTGCAAAAGTTGACAGTAAAGTAAAAGATCACGTGGCTCATGCAAAAGTTAATTTCCAGTATGAACAACTTGACTCTAATATCATAATCGGTTTTTTATTTTTCTTTTTTGCGCCAAAGACCCAACCCAAGTGTCCATTAACCCATCTATTAACAAAAGACCAATTATCCCCGAAGTTTTCGTCAGAGGGTATTCTTGTCAATCTAATCGAGAAGAAGGGATTGATTTGCTGGTCACGAGCACCTTACAAAAGTTGACTCTGACATAAAGATCGATTGTTTCATTTAAGTGGGGAAGGGAGAGCACCAGCTTGCCCGTTTTCGCTTTGATTGGCGTGGCCACGCCATCCAATCACAAGGACTGTTTGGAAAAGTCCTGGTCGACAATAATGACATCTCCCTTTGAGGCGTCAATTCATGATCGTTAAAAGTATTCTTTGCTTCTATGGATTTGGGCAGATCTTTAAAAGGCTCCAAGAAAAACAGAAAAATAAAGTCCTCGGTGCTTTGAAGAAATCTTCTTATAAGTCCTCCCTATATTTCCTCGTCCAGGATTAGAAAGAATTTAGGGATCTTTGATAGGAAAAGGTAGATCTCTCATCAAGCTTAGCTTGGCGACTGTTGGGTAAGTAGATATAGTAGCTTCCCACACCTGAAGTCACCAAGGATAGCTTCATAAAGTAGTTAATTGTTATTTACAGAAGTCCTCCAAAATATAATAAAGTCTCAAATAAAAATATCAAATAGTAATTATGGTATTACTTCCGGAACTCTAAAAAAAAATCAAACAATCGAAGAATAATGGTTGTATTTCAAGAAAGAAGACAAAACATTGAAGTGAAAATTACTGAACAGAAAAGTTGGATACAAAACAAAGAAAATGTTTTGTGAACAAACATGCTATTTCAAAAAGAACACAAACTTTTATGTCTAAAAAAATTGTAAATTCTTTTTTTTTGTATAAACTATAAAACATATATGAAAAAATATTAACTAGTGCCAGTTCTGGTCCACGAGCACACAAAGTGCTAAGTGCGCCAAAATTGTGCACTTGCACATGAGTATTGTAGGGTCTAACTGACTTAATCCATGATTTTCATTTTTAATCCTACAAGATTTCTACACTCACGCACACATCTTTTCTTTGTGTGACAAGGTACCTCTTGTTTGTTTTACAAACAAATTATCAACAAAGACAATTAACAAAGTATATCTGGAGTCTACAATGGGGGTTATTTTTTCCAAGCATTTTTAGTTCACTACATATGGTTTAATTGTTATATACGGAGCTTGCTTGTCAAAATTTTATATGATAAATGTAACATTAATTGGAATTATTGTAAGATGATATGATTATAATATCAAGTATGAATTGTATGTTACGTCAAATATAGAGGCGAAAGTTTAATGACCTCACACAAGTACTATCACTTTATAATGAGAAAGATAACTCCTCACTTTATAAATGGTGAGAATAAATTTTAAAAATTACAGTAATGTCATATGCTCTTGAATAGATTTTTTTCGTGGGATCAACGTCACAAAGATTTGCCAACCATCACTGTCGCTAGTCCATATTCTTGAGCACTCTCTGATGGATAGGGAAATGAAAATAACGTAAATCACTGAGGCCAAAAGTAGTGGCCGACAAAAGTAGGAGCACGCTAATTACTTTTGTCCATCGAGGAAGAGTACTTGCCTTTTTCTGGGATATTAAGTGAGGTTCTTTTAATACATTTAATATAAATCAGGAACTTAAAAATGCACCGCAACCCGCCATCGCCACTTTTAATTTATGAAAATCCCATTTGCTTTGTTCGAAGTGAAGTGCAAATGTAAACATATGAGTATACCAATGAGAAATTAACATTTCAAACTTCTTCGAGTTCAACCAAAAAAAAAAATTCCTCAAGTTGATAAGAAAAGAGCAAAAATAATTTTTTTTTTCAAATTTTATCTAAAGAGCTATATAATCCCCCAAACTTAATTGAGGCAAATTTCTCCGGCCATACCTTTGATTGGCAGATTAAAAATTATAGACACCACCTACATGCAAAGGTAATTGTGGATGATGTCCATGTTATCCTATTTTAATGCTTGTATTTGCTAATTTATTAGAATAAGTAGAACCTTTCGCTACACCTGTGGTATCCATCGCTAAACATGGGATACGTATGGTAGCAGTCGCATCTCTTAAATTTTTTTAGTAAGAACACAAAATCAAGGATAAAGATTCGTGATATTTATCTTAATAGGATTTGTAATCTCTCAATAGTAGCCGACATTTGAGAGAGAATTAAAAAGGACAATCCCTTTTAACAAAAGACAAATTAAAGTTTTGATCAAAATTTATTAAATTCATCAAACCATGCACCAAAAAAAAGTAAATTTGCTATGTGAAGCTAAATTCGGAGAACAATAAAAGATTGTACAAGAAGGACCCACAGAACTCCATTCTTCATTCCACCTATTTTAGTATTTTGCAACTTCCAACTTCAAAGACGAATCCAAGCAGGGGCAACTCATCACGATAATTACGGCCCCATATTTGCAGAAAGCATTTTTCGAAGTAATTATTTGTATTGCTTATAAAAATTAATGAACGAAATATATTTTCATTGTACACAAAAATATTATACACAAATAATTATTGGTAATGAAAATAATTTTCATTAATTGCTTATTTCAAGCAACATATGTAATCATTCATATTACACGAAATAAACGGAGTCTAAGACTTCGATGTTGTTGAATATTCATCGTAGGTGTAGCTTCCCCATGCTTTTCTCTCAGTCATCAAGAAAACTCCATTTAATCTTTCACTTTATGTGGTCAACCAATGGCCGCCTCGTCAGCATTTTCGTTTGAAATTTTAATTGAAGGATGAACGTGACGCATGTCTCACAGGCTTTGCAATGCTTACAGCATATTAGACCATCACGCTAGTGATTTTCGATCAAAGTTAGGCGGAAGGATTAAATTGGCATAACGTTTAGAACTAAATTGTCAAATCTTCAAAATGTTTACGGCTAGACTTGTCAAATTAAAAAGTTTAAAACTGAATTAGTATAAGTGTAATAGATTTAAGATTTTTTTTTTAGTAATTTTTCTTTGATGAATGACTTGATGATGCTAATATGAATTAAGGCAAAATGTAAGCCTCACACTCCTTTGAAGGCTACAAATTGCTTAGCTCTTTCCTCTCACCTGATTTGAGAGTTGTATCCGACATTGACCTTATTTGTCAACTTAGTAAAAGACGCTTGTGTCACGGATTGGTCCGTGACACACGCATCAGGGGTCATCCAAGCTTTTTTCCGAGATATTTCCAAGAAATTTCACACACAACATGGCTTTAGCAAACATTCTCGATCAATCCATTATTTCCTGAGACATAGCTATTCAACATCTTGCAGTACAGTAGATGATCACGTGGCTCATGCAAAAGTTAATTTCCAGTATGAACAACTTGACTCTTTAACAGAGAATCGATCTTTTTCTTTTGGCCAAAGACCCAAGTGTTGATTAACACATCTATTAGCAAAAGGCCAATTATACTTGAAGTCTTCCGAGGAGGGTTTTTTTGCCAATCTAGAGGAAGGCATTGATTTGTTGGTCTTGGAGAAAAGGCGAGGGTTAAATCTGGTTAATGTAAAAAAAATCTTAAATTAATATATTTATGATAAATAAAGAGTACAAATTTCAAATTAATATACCCATTAATTACCACATGTCATCCAGTTCAATAATTTGATGGTAAAATTTAACGAAAAATTAAGAAAAGATAAATTTATTATAAATATATCAATTTGGAGTAAATTTATCATAAATTTATTAATTTAGGATTTTTAATGATCAGAAATTTTTTTGAAATAATCTATCGTATGTTTATTAATTTGAAGTTTTTGATGATTAAAAAAATAATTTTGTGGTCGCTCGCAATTATTGATCTCGGCAAGTTCGGACAAAATTAAAGATACGAATTCTATCTCATCATCATTTCTAAATGTCCTTCACTTCGAACTGCGTGGCCACGCGGTCCAATTACAAGGAGGACGGACAGACAAGAAAATCCTTAAAGTCTGCAGGGGGGGCATTCTCGACAATTTGGATGACTTGGACAAAAGGTGAGAGGGTTAAAGAAGTAAATTTGTCTCAATAAAGATTTCGTATATACGAAGCACATGGGGTTCGTCCTTTGGGGCAAAGAGAGAAGGCAAAGCTTTGGTTCGAGTGCAGGGGCTGGGAGTGCTTGAAGTTCAAGAGGAGAAACGCATCGTCGGTAAGAAAGGCCACGCCAAATTCCAATCACGAGAAATCCACGGAGACGATCGCTTTCTGTTCTGAGATTTTTTTGCTTTGATAAAAACTCCAGGTGATCAAATCCTCCAAATGTTGAACCGTGTAACTTTCTACAAAAAAAATTTCTGTTTGTGCAGTTGCTCGAATCAATGTAGTAGGTCCATGTGATTTTTTTCCTTTCGATAATCTTGAATCGTGTATCGATCACCAAACCATATTGTATATTCTCTCTAAGCTTTTTAAATGTCTCAAAAATGGTATCTGGACGGCATCACGTTCAATCATCTTTTTTTGTTGGTAGCGTAATTTGTGACCTAAAAATAATTTAGGATCGATAGTGACAACTTATAAATAAAAGGTGCAACTTAAAATTAGGTTTGTGATTGTTTGACGATCTAATCTTGTTTACGAATTGGGGCAAAAAAATATGGCATTTTAGAATAATGCATCATGTAACAACCGAGGGTTTTGTGATAGGTTTGTGTGAAGCTTCATCTTCACTGGCGAGGAACGATACTAAGAAAAAAGGATAGAAGTACGAGGATTTGACTATCCTACAGTTGTTAATGAAATTAGGTTTTTAGAACCTTTGGCTTCCGTTAAATTATATGGATCAAGAAGGTACATGTCCATTTTTTTGTTAACACGGCCGATGGTAAGATCATGAACTAGACAATTAATATGATGTATTTATCTAAGTATAAAATAAAATAATAATGAGGAGGGAATGTTGATAACCCTCCATTGTTTCGGATGTTATCATGTTGTCCAATTTTGGCCTCCGCCCATGATCCGTTTTTTGGTTGATTCTATTTTCTCTTCATATATTTGCACCTTCTTTTTTCTTCTTTTTTTGAAAATTTCTGTTCTGATAAGGTATTATCAATTGCTTCATCCCTATCTTTTTAAATACCTAGTCTGAGAATTTCTTTATTTTCTGCCTCACTTGCGCACTGGATACCATCCCTGTCACGTGTGAGTCTATTAAACGGGGCCAACCATTAACCGATTGATACATGACCTTCTGTTTTGTGAATCACTGAATAACTCTTTTTATCCCAAAGGTCAGATGTGGCACATGTTTTTTTATTTTTTTCCCTCATATGAGAACTCAATAAAGGAATGCTTCAAAATGTATGTACTAATGCCAAAAAGAAAAAAGCAAAATCTGCAATGGGCATAGATTGGTTTGTCATGCCGACTTTCAAGTTTTTTTTTTCTTTTTTTTTTTTGCAATTATTGAATCGCTTCTTGTAGAAGTGCCAAATTAACTAACTGAAGCTTGAAAGGAGCACATATGGTCAATTACTACGACAGTGGAATTTCCTAACTACGAGCCACCCAGTAGGTACATATTTTCATACTTAGGGTAAATAAATGTCTAACAATGTAAGTTGTTTGTCGCTGAACACTGAATATGCATATTTGTGTACCATGAGCTTGTGTGTTTGGACAATGCCAACGTGTGGTTTCTTGAGTACGACACATTTACCTGTTGACCGCTAACGGTGCTTCTTGATACGTGTAGCAGCTCATGGCTTGTGAAATTGTGCAATATCCAATAAGTCGGGCCTAGTATTTGCTGCAAGAACTCAGCAAAGAATCCCTTCATCCTCTAGTCATTCCAAGTGGAAGCTGAAGGTCTTTGATACATCTTCCCCCATTATATTTTCTATTGAATGAAAAATTTCGACTTCCCCATTGTTTTCTTCCCCCACAGTGTCCACTTGTTTTGGCATTGTGTTGATATGTCCCTTTACATTCTGTGTACAGCACTGGTTACAACCTACATTCCTCTTTATCCATCTTTCATGCAGGTCAGCACCCAAGAAATCTCAGTTCCTCTTACATCTTTATAGTGAAGCCACTCCTGGTATGTCTATCTTTGTGTGCCTACTTTGTTTGATAATCTAGTTCTATTAATTAAGCCCCTAAACATGAAAGGGAAAAAAAAAGGAAACGAAAATGGGTGAAAATAGCAGTAACATGAACTCATTTCAGAGGCACCAATATTTGTCTCTCTAAGCTTTTTATATGTCTTCGAAGTGTTAATTGGACCACATCATGTTTAACCACCTTCTTGTTGGAATTTTCATTTGTGGCTTGAAAGTAATTCGAAGCATACTATAATACTATTCAACATCTAGCATAAGTTGCCAGTAAAGGATATGATTACGTTGCGACACAAGAATAGCATCACGTAGAAACTAAATTTCTACTATCAACGTCTTGACTCTTACATAAGTATCGAATCTTTTTTTTCCAAAGACCTAAGTGCTGATTATTACATCTTTAGCAAAAGGCCATTAAGTCTATAAGCAAAAGACCAATTTGAGACCGTATTTCTTTCAATCGCAGAAGGTTGACCATAGCATTAATTGGTTCGAAATTTTCCTTATGTTATCCACTTTGCCCTCCTACGAGTTCCAATTGCAAAGAAATCGTGATTTTTTTACTTTGTTCCTTTCTTGATAAAACGTTTCTCCAACCCAACGAGTACTAGTATTGCATATACTTTCAAAGGTGTTTCGAGAAACTACGGTTTTTTGCACATTCGACCCTCAATATATTACTCTGCGTATCTGTTCTAGCTTTTAGGAACAATTTTCCTATTTCTCTTCCTGCAAAGACACTTTCAGAAATTTTTTTTTGCTCGCTTTGAGAAAGTATTTGTAAGTCCAGATCTACATCAAATCCACGATTTTTATGCATTTACGTGGATTAATCAACTTTAAAATTCTTATATATATTAATCAAAGGGAAAGAGTTGATTCCATTTTTGAAATGTCTCCAAAAGAACACTTACTCTTTAATCGAGGGATCAAGATGGCCACCATTATTTTAAACCCAAATGAACCTACGTGGCTACTGACGTGACCAGCTGCGCTTACATGTAAGCCGATATGTAATTTGTTATTAGGAAACATATCATAAAAAAATCCTATACTATGTCGATTGTCATACAAATATTCAATTTTTTTGGTTAAAAAAGCCCCTAAATTTGTACCAGCGTCATAAAATTATTATCAATTTACCATAAAAATAACAATTTCACAAAATTTAATTCATCCAAAATTACAGAAGGAATGTTTAATTAATGATTAGTTGATTTTCTAACATAGGAGGATATTTTACTCCATTAACAATAAACATAGAAGGTGAAGAGGAGATGAGGGAGAAAAAAGTAGGGTGAATTGGTGAGTTACCTTGTTTCCCAGCACAGAAGGTTATATGGGTCAATTAATAATAATAGAGATGCTCGCTTTTTGTTATGAGATTTTTTGCTTTGACAAACTCCAGGTGGTCAAATTCTCCAATTGTAATGCCTGCCGGGACTTGGGGACAACTTGGATCTTTCCAAAGGTGACTTATTCTCAAACTGAAAACCCGTTTTACAGTATTTTATCACTATTCTCTTGTTCCATGTGCCTTTAAAGGCCCCGAAGGTTTTTGGCAAAGCCGAACTAAATGCACCCGTATATACTTTCAAAGTGTTTCGAGAAAACGAAGGTTTTTATCCGCGTTGGACCCTCAATAGATATATTGTAGATTTGTTCAACTTTTAGGCACCATAAACACGTTTCCAATTTTTCGTCCCACACAAAATGCTTTCCAAAAGTATTTGACAAGTCACATTCATTCGTGTGGATTAGTCTTTTTTTTGGTAAGGAATTCGTGTGGATTAGTCTGTCTTTAAAAGTTCAAGTAATCCATGTCTTTTGACAAATAAATATTTGACGAGGAACAATCAGCTTTTTCTTTCTTTATTAGGACGAGAAAAAGGATAAAAGTTCAGGGTCCGTGAAAAACTCTTTTAATATCACCAATTAGGCAACCCACCAGTTATGTGATCACTTTTCAAGTGACTCCAAACCACCATGGCCACTAGGCTTCAATGCTCTTTGTCGCTAACTTGCTATCTCCAAATTGCGATAGCTTGTCATTACGTCTAGACTAGTGCCTACTGTAGGAATGGTTTGCATCATTGCATGCTCCCGTTTCCCTAGCGACATTTGTCTCTCCAAGCTTTTACATTTCTCTAGTATGGTGATTATGTGACATCATGATTAACCATTTTTTGTACGTAGTACTGTGTGACCTGAAAAAAATAGGGTGAACTTGGAAAATTAGCTGGTCCCTTTGCTCACAGACATTTAGATAGTTCGGCCCATTATACTTATAGGAAAGGTATCATTTTTGGATATCTTATAAGACACTGAGACTCATAATACATAGAATGGCATTGCACATTGGGTCAAAACTTAAAAAGTTTGTGTCGGTTTCCTCTTTTCAAAATTATCCTTACATATATTGCTTATTACTCTATTCATTTTATATAAACTGGTTCAGTTATACCAGTTGAACTGGTGGAATCACATACCGGCCCTTACTTTGATTATGATATTTTCAAGACATTACTTATAATTAGAGATCATAATGGTTTATTACAAATCCTCCGTTTTTTCCTTGAAAGGTGGGTAGGTGAAAGTCTTTGATTAAGGGCCCTCATATACCTATACAACAAATTCCTCTTGCGGACAACCCCACTCATACTTTATTAATTTTCATATGCTTCATTACAAGTAGGGTTAATACTACGAAAAACATCAAACTGGTACACATATGACAAATTATCCTAAACTAATTTTTTAACCACAAAAAATTTCAAATTGATACACCTGCGACAAATTTATCGCAAACTCGTACACATGTAACAAATTTATCCTCCATTAGTTTTCATAAATTTTACTGTCAAATTACTAAGTTAGATGACACGTGGCAGTTGGCAAGTCTATGGATTTTTACTCTCCATTTGTCATAGATGTACCAATTTGGAGTCGATGATATTAACTCAATTTTAAGGAAACTAACGGAGGGTAAATTTGTTACGTATATCAAGTTAAGTTAAATTTGTCATAAGTATATCAGTTTGAGATTTTTTGTGGTAAAAAAATTAGTTTAGGGTAAATTTATAATATGTGTATCAATTTGATTTTTGGTGGTCAAAGAATTAATTTTGGATAAATTTATCATATGTATTTCAATTTTGGTTTTTTCATAGCATAACCCTTAAAAGTAAAGCGCAAAAAGAAAATATC
>JANUWG010000773.1:0-10533 GCA_025175695.1 Eugenia klotzschiana | reverse complement strand
AGCTCATGTTGAAGCAATGCAGCAATAACACGAGTAAACCACTAGAAAAATCAACATAACAGAACCTGCTCTGATACCATGTTGAATTTCAAATAATCACAAAAAATAACACCCAAGAATTAATGAGGTTCGGCAATAAGCCTACGTCCTCGGACAAATCTCCCGCTACAGGCAACCTGAAAATGGAAAAATACCCCTAAATAGGTAGTAAGATCAAAATACAATAAATGACAATATCTCCTTTCCTAGAATATGAGATCCAATCCCGCAATAATAACCTACTTGCCCTATAACTTTATCTTTTGAAAATATTGAGAAAATTATCTAAAAAAATCCTAATTCTATTAAATTTTTGTTAATTCAATATTAAACCTTATAATTTTGTCAATTCAGTCCTAAACTTTTTTATAGTTTACAGTTGAGTCCATCCAACTAATTTTTGCCAAAATCGCTAACGTAGACGCTTTTAATATTTTTTTATTTTTTGTTACTATTTCTTTCTTTTCTTTTTTTCTTTTTATTCATTTCTATTCATTTTTTTTTTCTTCAAGTGGCCGATGAGGGTCGCTGGGCCCTCGTTGAATGCTAGGGAGGGTTGCCGGGCCCTCACCTACTGCTAGATACGACCGAGGCGCACTAGGCGAGGCCATCACGACCGCAGGCAAGGCCGCAATGGCCTGGGTGAGGCCGCGCAAAGGCATCGTCGCCCTCACCAGCGGCCAACGAGGGTCCGTCGCGGCCCTCCCTAGCGGCCAACGAGGGTCTGACGACCCTTGCTAGATATTTAAAAAAAAAAAAGAAAAAAAGGATAATAATAATAATAATAATTTGAAAAAAATTTGAAATATTATTAAAGATTGTCTAACCAACTCCAACAGTACACATTGGTTGGCCAGCATCCATATCAGCGATGACTCAATTGGCAAAACATGAAAATGTTTTGGACTCACCTGGCAAAATTAAAACATTTAAAATTTGATTGGCAAAAGTGCAATAGATTTATGAATTTTTAGACAATTTTCTCAAAAATACTCGAATGCACGTATTCCTTCCAAATTGGCTAATCATAATTTCAAATTTCTTACCCACTCCAAAATCCAAAATCAATTTAAAATGTAGTTACGCAAAATATATCAAAAACCACAGTACTCCCATTGATGCCGTCGCCTGCCACCGTGAGGATATCCACCTCGCTTGTTGTCAGCCACCGGCAATTCTTCGATGCGTACACCCTCCCTCATGATCCCAATCAAGATTGTGTTTCGCCGAAAGTTAAATCCACGACAAAATATGTTACGATATTTCTAAAAAGATATTTCTCCGAAATTTAATTGACCATGAAGTACCTTTCGATATATATGGATTCATATGTTGTGTTTCAACAGGAAAGAAAATGACAAGAAATTTAAAGGTACAAAAACCAGAGACAGTCAGGGGCACCCATATAATTTGTAAAAAAATAAAGATAAAAATAACGTTGAGTTCTGTGATTGATTGGAGTCGTTATAAAGAGTGCGATGTGGTTATTTAAAACCCATGATCCACGACTACAAGAAGCTATTGAATTTAAAAGATAACTTCTTAATCCTATTTATGATTACAATAAATTATAACAACACTTAATCCACGAGGAGTTCCAAAAATCCTAAAACAAAGGTACTAAACATAACCACACAAAGTTACTAATTATATACTAACACCTATCTAAAAAAAACTTACACTTCCTACCCACCAGTGGGTGGCCGTGATGGTTTCGCGCTCTGCGGCTGTTGCAAGTAGTGCTCGTAGGTCGCGGGATCGAAACTTGGAGCGCCCATCCGCGTCTTAAGTGCGGAGCCGTGGGTGGTGGGGTCTTCGCGCTAGCTTCCGTCGAAGGATTAGTCGGTCGCCGGCTTGACTGTTGCGATTCGTTGCAGGTCGCCAAGGCTGGACACCTCCGTCACCAGAAAAAAAACTTACACTTGCGAATATCGCTATTAGATTGTTGCATGTTGACGACTTCATCTCGAATAAGTTCTTGTCGATAACTTATATTTGCTGTCCATAACTTGCCCTATCGAGTTGCCGATGCTCTTCTAATTGTCTATTGTTTTTTTCATTGATGACTTCTGTTGTTAACCCAACTATGCTATTATTTACTAAGTTTTTCAGTTGTTAATTATAACCAAAAAGTTGGTATTTTTTGGTGTCAAGTTGCCACGACCACCTTGACCCACCATGCCTTCTTATGGCTTTGGACCACCTCAGTTCAAGGCCATGGACACCATCGTGTCGGGGCTCATGAAAGACCTCAATCGAGGTCATCCATGATGACTCTCGACCTTATATCGAGCTCACGAATGGCATTGAGACTACGGAAAAGGGGGCAGAGACGACAATGATGGAATCGTAGGGCGATTGCCGGGGGTGGCGGGTGGTGATGGATGGAGAGACGTTGGAGCTCGTGGTGGTTGGAACAATAACTTTATTAATTTTTTAAATTTTTTATTTATTTTTTGCTTTTCCATACATGACGCCTACAATATAAATCAATCATTTCAAGTTCTACTTCGAAATCATGCTCACTATTATCTTTAACTAAGAACGGACCCGCTAGTTCTCACCAAGTAATACCATCCCTGATCTTGTTGCAAAAGACATAATTTCGGAGAAAGCACGAGGCGATCGACAAATTCCCACGTGTCACAAACCCACCCAAGGCAACGGCTCACGCGGGACGAACTACTTTTTCTCTCTCGAGCAGCCGCGGTTGAAATTGGATGATGAGACACCGAGTCAAATTAGATTCATAGCCCTTCGCCCTATTTAAGGATCCATGTCGTGGCCTCACGGTCGAATGGAAAGAGCATACCCCCGCTCGTTCATCACTAAGCTGCTGAAAAAACAAAAGAGACATAGAGGGAAAGAGATGGCAATGGAACTTTTCCTTCTTCCTTTCATGCTCAGCCTTTCCACCATCAAAGCTGCTGACCCAACTTACCCCGTGAGAGGACTTTACTGCTCCCACTCAAGCACCTACGCTCGCAACAGCCCCTACCTGGCCAACCTCAAACGGGTTCTGGATGATCTTGTCCAACGTGCTGCCCACCCTGAACAAGGCCCCGCCTTCGCTGCCAGGGGAACGCCCTCGAGCGAGGCCGTCTATGGCAGCTTTATGTGCAGAGGCGACATCTCCAAGAGAAAGTGCACGGGATGCGTCGAGTGGGCGAGCGGCGAGATAACCCGCCTATGCAGGATGACCAAAGCCTCCATCCTGTGGGACGACCAGTGCTTGTTGCGCTACTCCGACACGGATTTCTACAAGAAGGTGGAGAAGGAACCTCGGCTGCATGAATACGACGAAGGGGACAAAGAAGAGGCGCGTGAATTTAGGGAGCTACTGAGGAACACGATGGGCTATGCATTAAAGAAGGCCACTTCGGCATCCTTATAGGAGATATGGCTATCGCAACTCCGTGTTTACTCCGGAGAAGAACTTGTATACATTCGCACAGTGTGCGCCTTATCTTCCCGGAGATGAATGTTTGAAGTGCCTTCGCAACGCGACTTCGAGCCTCTCAAGCCTCCAAACGGGGATAACCAGGGAAGGAGTGTTGCTTCCGAGTTGCTTTGTCGGGTTCGAGATTTACCCGATCCACGGGAGCAGCTCAAAAGGTAAGGCAGAGCTTCATAGTTGATTTTTCAGGAGTTCATCACCATACTTGTTACTTCTTCTAAGATTACAAAAGATATTCTCTTTTATGCTTAAGCTGTGTCGTTGCTTTTCGAGATGATTAAAGTTTTTCGGCCAGCAAAAAATTTTCTTTTTTCTTTTTCTTTTGCTTTTTCCCGATTCGCCTACAATTAAAGTGTCTAAATATTAGATTACTCACAGCTCCCTTCATTAAAGTACGGTCAATTTAACTGTCGGAAACAGCTGTCAAATCGAGTTGGGAAATAACTCGTCCCTATGTTTTTGCTGGAAGATGAAATTTTTCTGACTAGAAGGAGCCATACCATCATGTCTGTCAATGAGACTATTAACTCCGATTACAAATGCAGGGAATGTGCACCTTCCATTGATAGTATTTGCTACAATCCTCGCCGCAACCGTAGGATTGACACTGCTTTTTTACAGAATAGTGAGGCATTTATTAAGAGGAAGAAGAAGAGTTCTGAGAAGGAACAGTGAAAGTTGCATCGAAGAAGATTCGACTGGTAACTCAATGAAACAATGCTATTGCATGCATGCGATTCAATTGAATCCGCTTCTCTAGGGGCTAAATATATCTGCGCTATTTAACTTCCAGTTAAGAGGCAAATTTCTGAACTCCATTCCCTGCAATTTCATCTGCAAACAATAGAAGCCGCCACAAATAATTTCTCAGACGACAACAAGTTAGGGGAAGGTGGATTTGGTCCGGTTTACAAGGTAATTAAATTGTTCAATCACATCATTCGCCTTTGAGCTATCAAGAAGCTGATACTTGCCAATTTTCAGTATCATAATGTGGTTTACAATGAAGCCTCTAGAAGCTCCATACCATCTTCCTCGTCCACATTAGTTAAACAGGAAAAACTCCAAGATTACGCAACCGGTTCTCCTATTTTGATGCCCTTTTAATCGCATATTAGTAAAATATCGGAAGTATAAATGAATCAATGTACAAAAAGATGCATCGGTTTTGGGAAAATTTTAAATTTCTATCTCTGTTATCAGGGTACACTGCCCGGTGGCCAAGAAATTGCAGCAAAGAGGCTATCTAGGAGCTCTACACAAGGAGTCGAGGAATTTAAGACCGAGGTTGAACTTGTGGCCAAGCTTCAACACAGAAACCTAGTGAGGCTACTGGGATTCTCCATGGAAAGAGATGAAACAATACTAGTCTATGAAAACATGCCCAACAGGAGCCTCGACCGCTTGTTATTTGGTTTTCCTCTCTTTTATCTCGTTTTTCACTAAGTTAATAACACGGCATTTCTGTCTAAATTATATTTTTTGCTCAGAGAAAAGGAGAAGCAAATAAAATTCTGGCTAAATGAAGGGAAAACAGAGATTTGAGTGATAGCAGGACGACGGAATAGAAACCACATGCTGTTGATATTCTGCTTAGATATTTCTATCATTTCGTTTCTACATACAACTTCAAAGATCAAATATTTGTGAAGACGTAGATGTGGAAAGAAGACGTAGATGTGGAAAGAAACGAATCATGAACGGAACACTGATCCAAAGTCTGATGACAACAACTCTATGCAATAATCTGGGCATCAGCATTGTGGGAGTAAGAGTTGACGCAACTTACAGGTTTTTTTTTATGTATATAGATCCGGATCTCAGTAGACAGCTGGTTTGGTCGGCACGTTACAAGGTCATGGTAGGGGTGGCGCGCGGATTGCTATACCTTCATGAAGATTCTAGGCTTCGAATTATTCACAGAGATCTCAAAGTCAGCAACATTCTGCTAGATGCTGACATGAACCCAAAAATCTCAGATTTTGGTATGGCCCGGATCTTCGGTGCTCATCAGACTCAAGCAAGCACAAATAGAATCGTCGGAACATAGTAAGTTCAACATCTGATGGCCTGACATGTTGGAAATGAACAGAGTGCCCTTAGCATTGAACTTGGGGCATTTTCTTGACAAGCAAAAAATGCGGACTCATCCTAATTTGTTTCGAGTATTGCACATCTACATTGAAACTTTCTAGGTTATCCTCTCATTTCTGTGGTTGCTCTCCATGCAGTGGCTACATGTCTCCTGCGTATGTGATGTTTGGACACTTCTCAGTAAAATCTGACGTCTTCAGCTATGGTGTGTTAATGCTAGAGATTATAACTGGCAAAAAGAACAGCCAATTCTTCTCATTGGACGATGATGAGGGCCTGCTAGACTATGTGAGTATCTTAATACCGAGCTACTTTTTTCGGCAGACTTCGCTTTTAATAGAAGTACTACAGTAATTTTAACAAAATTAACTGATCTTTTAGGTTTGGAAGCACTGGACCAACAGAACACCGTCGGAAGTGGTGGAACCAGCTTTAAGTAATGCTTACTCCATGGACGAAGTGATCAGATGCATGCACATCGGCTTGCTCTGCGTGCAAGACGACATAGAAGACCGACCTACCATGGACGCGGTAATTCTCATGTTAAACAGCGACTCTGTTAGCATCCCAGTTCCTCAAAGACCTTCATTCTTCTTTTCAAGTAAGAAATACAAATCGGCACCTTTTGTTCTGAACTCAGATCAATCTACGAGCAAAGTTGACCAATCTAACAGCAAGATTACGCCGTCGTGGTTTGCGAGTGACAGTGGTTCGGCTGATCCAGGTTCCCGTAGCCGAGGTTTTGAGGCTAGCGTTAGATCAATTCGCAGTATAGGTTATACCATATAAATCGCGTGTGTACAACTTTATAGCAAAGATATATCTTCATTGCCAGGATTCTGGCTCATTTTTTTCTAGAAGGAGAATAACAGAATGGCACAGGCATGAACAATTCCATTTGCTTAGAAGAGTTTGGCACTGCCTATTCTGGTGTCTGGTTCATTTCTTCTTTGTTGCATATTAGCATAGTCGAGACCATGAAGATTAGAAGTCACACATGAACTTTAAGTCTCTCTCTTTTCAGGATTCTTGATAGCCCTCGAATAATAAAATAAATTGTCTTCAATCAGTGTGACTTACATCCACAGAGAAAACATCACAAGATTCCACTTACAGCGGAGATCACAATCACATACTCGAGACACTCGAAGTTTTCCCAGCCCCAACGAAGCCCCATAATCTCACACAGTGTTTAGCCCTCAAAATTCTTCGCAATACAATTTCGCAAATGAATTCACAAATATTATCGTGTGGATGATTTCGGATTGCTTCATAATCTAATTCACGAAGAAGTAGCATCTTGGATACTCTTTATAAATATAAATAGAAAAGAATTTGATTTAAAATAGAAATTTTCTTTTCAGGAAACTTACTCAAATTTGGAAACATATTCAAATCAGTAGACTACTGGGACATATCTTAAGGAATAGCAATTTACAAGACTCCAAAATTTAACTTCCCCCATTCTTCTAAACCGAATTTCCCTATGCCTCTTCTTCTACGAGGGAAGAGGAAAAGAGAAGGGCTAGCTTGAAAACCTTCTGGCTGAACCATGCAGATATCCTTCTTTAAGTCACATTGGAGGAATGCAGTCTTTACATCTAACTGCTTTTTATGTAGATTCCAGTAACAAAAAATATTCAATACTAGTTTAATAGTGGTCAACTTCATAATTAGAGAGAAAATCTCTTTGTAGTCAATTACTTTCTTTTGTTGAACGCCTTTCATCACTAATCTTGCTTTGCACTTCTTGCTACCATCAGTTTCTTCTTTGACCTAGTACATCCACTAACTCTGCAATAATTTTTCATTTGATACCAAGTTAACACTCAAGTTTACTTCTTCTCGAGTTGATCCAACTCTTCATGCTTTGCCAACTCCCGCTTAACAGAATCTCTAACTTACATTACTTTTCAAAAAAAATTCTGGTTCGCAGGCCTTAGTTAAAAGTAAATAATGCAATCATTGAAAATATCTCTATACAGGTTTAGAAGTTCTACTAGATCTTCTTAAAATGGGTATAGGCGTGGGTGGTTCTTGTTCTACTTTGTAATCGAAGTCTACAATAACAATTTCCGGATTTCTAACCGGAACACTCGTAGAGACCCTCCTCAATTTAATCAATCCAGTCTCTTCTTATTGTTTCCATGCACTAGTTACTACCACAAATTTATCCTTATACCGCATGTATTGATCGAATAACATCAGTTATTTTCATTTTTTTATTTTGTTCATCCCAAGCCAATAGCCAAATTAATCAAAACCATATCCAATGGAAAAAAATTTCTGGCATTGCATCAAGCTTGTCTCCATTTTCAAATACTATGTACACATATGAAACACATTAAAAAAATTTCAAACGTGAGAAATTCACCTTCTTTCTAGTCCATTCTTCTTCTGATACCCTGAAATCAAGTAGAACCGAAAGTCTTCTGTAAATCAAGTATGTTGTTGTGTTAACTGCATCTGCCCAAAATGTCTTGGGTAATCGAGCATTCATTCCCACACTTCTAGCATGCTCTCCCACACTTCTAGCATGCTCATTCACAGAGTTTTGTTCATCCTCTGAACAACTTCGTTTTGCTGTGATCTATTGGGAATTATTCATGTCATTTTGATTCCATTATTGGCATAAAACTTCTTCAACTCCTTGTTGTTATACTCACCACCATTGTTGAACCTTAGACGTTTAGGGCTGCATGGCAACGATTCTAATCCGAAAAAGTGATTCTGATTAGAATTGATTTTTTTTTAGTATGTTTCCTAAATAAATTTTAGAGAATCAAAACGTGTTTGGTAACTTCACAAAATTAATTTTTGAGGGCGAGGGAACTAAAAGGGAAAAGTGAGAGATGTGGGACTTCATACTGCTTTGTGTTTCTAAAAAGTGATTCTTTTTTCCAAAATCAATTTTTTTATTCTTATTTTTGCTCCAAAATTGTTTTCGGGAATACAATCAGAATCATTTATGTTACTAAACATATTTATCATTCTTTTTGGCTCCAGGGAACAAAATCAGATAATCAGAATCGTTGTCATGCGAGCCCTTAATCTTCAGGCTAGTCTCAATCTCCGCTTCAATTTTCCATCTTTTAAATTTAGCAAACTAATTATATTTATTTAAAGTACACTCATACCTTCCTGGTGGAGTCATCAGTGACGTGATGTAGTAGCGTAAGCCTCCAAGAGAATGCACAAGGCTGGCCCCTGAAGTAATCAGAACTTACTCTCCACATTTTTCTTCAATCTTCTTGACCTCAAACAGATGCACACAGCCTATCAATTAAAAAAGATACTCCAACGGCTGGGATTATGACAATGAGGCCAATACGACGGGTGTGAGTATCCTTTTTGCTGATAAACAAAGTGCTCTTATGTTACATAATAGACTCATGGACATAAGTGTTCAGGCCCAATGTACAAGTAAAGCAATCCTTGGTGTTAATTCTATCAATTTCCAGATGAAATTACTTAAGACGATGGTGCCTACGAAAAAAAAAACAATAGACTCATGATGCCATCAGAAATCGCGTTAATTTGTCATCTGCCCATTATATCATGCTTGTACATCATTCAAGAGGAATCATAAGTGTAGTAGTATGAGAAGATCCTTCGTCTCAGGGACTTAATGCACTCAAAATCAAAAGTTGAATTACATCATGCTTTCAAATCTGTTCTTGGTTTTGGGGGATTCCAAGCAAGCTCCTCTCAATCGTATTCATAGTTGGAAAGGGGGAAGGAGTCTAAATCCCACTTAATGCGACCATCCTCAAAGGAAGATCCTGAAACATGACACTCATCGGTAAAGAAGTTGGTCTTTGCCTTAGGCGCTGCATCTCGAGAGGCTCAGGCCACGATTTCAGGCGGACAAGATTGAGGTACTAATAGACCAGCCCCCGCGTGCGATGCCTTATAAACCTGACAGCTTCCGGATGGCTGATTAGTGAGGCGGCGGAGTTGATCCACTTCCATGTCCGGTTCCTGCCAAGAACGGCAAAGGCTGAGAAATAGGTTTGGAACTGCAGACTCTGATCTGAAAACTTCTACATTTCTATCCTCCCCCAAAAAGCTCTAACTTACCCATGGGAGGCCCCATCGGGGACGCCCCACGTTTAATCAGATGTGAATGCCATCTTTGGAGACTTGAATTGTGGGTCAATATGGTCTATCGAGAGGTTCTCGTGGTGACTCGTTCAAGATCGTATTAAGAGATCAGATCGAACCTCGGATCGGTTCAAAGGTTGGGACAAACACTTTGTCGATTAGGACTTGCATTGTCTCCATGCAATGTCACACGACCGCCGTTACTAAGTTTCCACTGAATTATGGGTAGACCCCGCTTGACCTCAATCGTCGACGTCGCGTATGCATGTGTTTCCCGTTCCAAGCCGTCATTGACATTCTCATTTTTCTGTTTTGTGTTTACATGTTCGTCTTTTGGGTATAGGCGAGTGGTTGCTCCATGTGAACTAACGAAGTAAAGCGTAAAAGTAAAAAGAGAAATCGAGATGCAAGATTTTATCCTGATTCACCTTTAAATTAGGGCTACATCTAACAGAAGATTCCACTATAATTAGCACCTCGCACCTCTCGTTACATCGCTCAATTACAAGCGAAAAAGAGTATATATAGAAGTAACTATTCATAGACCAAGCTCAAACTACCAATAAAAAAATATGGACTTCCATTGACCAAAAGGATCACATTGGAGTTTTGCGCAAAAAATTAGAACTACATTGGTAAAATTGAAAATTTTAAAACTGAATTAACATCCGTACAACATATTCAGAATTAAATTAGAAACTTTTCGCAAAAAAAAAAAAAGCTAAATGGGAAATGAAAAGTCGAATAGAAGGGTCGAAATCAATAGGAAAACTTATCCTGTGTGAATACAACGAAAGATGACGTGATTGACGTAATATTACATATTGCTAATCCAGCAG
>JANUWG010000772.1:0-10540 GCA_025175695.1 Eugenia klotzschiana | reverse complement strand
CCATCCAAAAATATGCCTCCGTGAACTAGGTTCCTCGACAGGAAATTAAGTTTTTTGGGAGATTCAACTTTGCCAGTTCGGGGGCTTGTTTCTTAGCGAATTTTCATTCTTTTGAGGTGGTTCTTTGGCTGAACATACTCTCTATATGTAGTATTTCGCGTTGGTGTTCGATTTTGGGACTTAGTGTCTCTATGGATCGAGTTATGGGCCTTAAAAGTTGCCTCAATGAACCGCAAGGTAAGTGACTTTTTCCAAATTTGGGATTGAGACAAGCCATCTTGTGGCCTCAATACAGAGTGCTCACTCGGGCTTCTCTAGATTCGTAAATTGCTTTCAAAATCTTGTTTGATCTAGTTTCATGTAATGTTAACTCCTTTCACCAAATGTGTCCGAACATGGAGATAATCACTCCCGAATATGCCCTAGTGAACTACAAAACTGGAGATTTAAAATTTTCGTAAGTCTGGACTCGCACTTAGGCACTTTCATGACACCATTACGATATCCTCAGTTAATCATTTCCTAGGACGTTGGTCATTTTCGAAACCTGGTCATACCTAGTTTCATATGGTATGACTGGTTTTTCCTAATTGTATTTGAGCACTAAGTTAATCGTTTGGAAAAACCCATCAGCGGTTGATTTTTCTTAAGTTAAATTTTTTGGAAAATGAGTCTAAATTGCGTTTCCAAGCAAGATTTTCGTCGCATCTTCGGTCTAATGATCGTTAGCCATCCCTGTCTGCCTCGACGTTGTTTTGTTATTAAAAAATCGAGAAAATCTCGAAAAAAATAAAAATAAAAATTTAAAAAGATTTTAAAAAACGATCCCTTATTGTGTATTTAAATTGATCAGACCCAAGTTCGAATTAGAGGATGACCAATGTCCATTCCGATCTAATTTTTGTACACTGATCATGTCTGAGGTTTTGATTTTTCGGCCTTGTACATAAATATCCAATGGTCGTTGGTTTTCCTTTCATCGCTTTAGAGTACCTCCTTGTTTTGATTTCTGTTTTCTTTTCCATTGATTGTCTTGGGCTCTTCTTTGCCTGAAATTGCTAAAACCTAAAAAGAAATTAGAATACCATGAAATAAAATTCCGAAAGACCATTTTGCATGAACACTTAGCGGCTGGCAAAAAACATGATTAGGAGTCAAAATTGGTAAAAACCTCGCATGATCATCTTAGATAACAATCCATTTCGAACGGTAACCAAAAGGACTCTAGTGTAAACTAGGGTAACCAAATCCTCGGCTCTAGAATCTCTGATTGCGTAGGACCGAGCGATCTCTTCCAATCACTCGGTGATGTATCCGGTCTACCTCCCATGAAAGACTGGTGACAACTCCAATTGCTTGCACACGTAACATATATCACCTGACCACACTAAGGTCGAAAACGATAAAATCCCGTCGCGATTTGGTATGGGCTTGAGAGAGCTCGCGCCAAGGGCCTGGCCTCGAGGTCTCTTGGCAATCCATTCGCTCGCCCCTAGACCCACCACAGAAGTCGAAGGGCAGGTCGCGACAATCATGCCTTCATATTAGGACAATCGTCACTTAGCATATCATTAGAATGACTGCTTCTTTGAATATAATCACATTCATTCATGCATTCATTAAAAAAAATCCAAAAAAATTACACCTTTGAAATTTTTAAATAAAAATCCTTGAAAATTACCAATCTAGATAATTTTCATTGAAATGAAAGGTACCGAAAGGGCGCTAATATGAATATTAGCGTAATCAAGTCTCCGAACTTAAAATCTGTGGTTTGTCGAAATAAAGTATTTCTCCCAATGTTTTATTTAGGTTTCTAATCAACCTACCTGAAATGATTAGTGGCGGCTGCAAAATAAAAAATCATTTGCACATTTAATCAGTTGAACCAAAGTTACGACTTGGTAGGACTTGGAAGAGTTCGAGTTAGGTTAATCAGTTCAATTAACCTAATAATACATTAACCTGAAATATCTAATTTTGGGTCGTAACAGCTTGGCGACTTCACTGGGGACTTGTGAAAACATAAGCGGATTTAGGCCTAAAAAAATTTATGAAAACTTTTCTGGTTTGGCAACTTTGATTGGGCTCTAATTTTTAGGTGTTAAATTTTTTGCAAATAGGAGTTATAAGGGGAGGCATGTTGTGGCTAACCCCTTGTTTTGTAGGCTTCAAAGTTTGGAATTTAATTTATGCATATTATTGAAGTGGTGTTTTGATATAAATTGTTGTGCATGTTGGAATTAAATTTGCATTGCACACACTCACGAATGACCCGTTGCCGGACCTGGGCATGCACAACTTAGGATGGTACTAAGAAGGGATGATCTAGCTAAACCCATTTAGCTACGAAAGTTCGCGCAACCCTAGTTACAACCACGTAACTTGAGTCACACTTCTTATGTCCCGAAATTTCTTTCAAAGTCGAGATTAGCTACCCATCTGTGAACCACGCAGATAGATTCGTAACCCTTCGAATCGCGGGCCGTTACTCGACTAGCCGGAATCACGTGGGATGATTGAGCTACAACCCCTTAGCTTCAATCTACCCACCCGCGTGGTTTCATTCTGTAAGCCTGTAGATATCAACTCTCACTTGTTCATGTGCATGTCTGTGTGGTTGACATTATTTTGGTGTAAAGTAAGTATTTTTTTTCCTGCTTTATTTCGTTATTTAATTTTTTTTTTGGGACGGTCCATGATTTAGGGTTAATTGTCAGTCTTGGTCTATATACTATGGGAACGACTGGCGTTCGGATCGTAACTGCCCCTAAAGAAGATACAACGAGAAAGGCTGTCATCCAGGTTATAACTGCCCCAAAAGAAGAGCTGAGCCGATGGTACAGCAGACTTGATGCGACGGGCCGTTGTTTCGTCCGACCCAAGATCGGCCGATTGCTCCCTTTACTAGAAGTACGAGTCCGGACGGGTCTTATCCGAGCTTTGGCGCATTTCTGGTGCCCCGAGACTACCACATTCGTCATGGGTAAGCATGAGATCACTCCTACTTTGGAAGAATATGGCATGATTATAGGAAAATCTCTAGATTCGGATTTAATTAACCCACCAATTGAATTTGATCATGTTGCAAGCCTAGCAGATTTCTTGAATAAGGAAAAAGACACCGTTGGAAAAATTTTGAAAGCAAATCATGGTGGCTGTCCTTTCTCATTTCTCAAACAGTGTTTTGAAACTTCTAAATCTTCATATGACATGGGCAAAATTTTCGTGCTAACATTTGTTGGATTTGTAATCTTCCCTTATCGGAAGAATGCCATTCATCCACTGGTGATTTCCGTAGTGCGTCATTTTTGCTCTGGAAAAAACATTGTTTCTGCAGCGCTTGCCGAAACCTTTTTGTCTCTCACCAGATTCATAAGGAAAAAAGAAAAGGTTTTGCATGCATCCTCTGAATTATTGCAAATCTGGTTTCTTTCCCATATAAAAGGGTGTGATAGGCTATTCACCTTACCTGAGATTGGTATTACGGATAATCCAATCTTAAGTTTTAAGCAAAATCAAGAAAAGGCTCCAGATTATCATTATTCAGAATGGCTAGTTTTTATGAAAAATCCGAGTTCTAGAGGTTTCATATGGCATGCCAATTGGTTCCAAGTTGGAGAAGCTCGTCTTACTTGTCGAGGTTTTGGGCCCATTCCTCTGATGGGTTTCACTGGAGCCATTGAGTACTATCCATCTAGAGTGACCCGACAGTATGGCGTCTTGCAGCGGCTACCACCACCGTTGTTAAAGGACCCCCTCTTGACGGATTATTCTGATCGAGGCATCGACCACGAGAAAACTATCACATTCATTCGTTCAGTATGGAAGGATTGCCGACCGACCAAGTTGGCCCAACCAGATAGGCAGCTGAAGGGTAGAGAAAAGACCTACCATGCTTCGAAGGAATATATCAGGCAACATGTGATTCCAGAGGCTATACGACCGAAGATTCCCCAGGTTCCGGTGAAGATCACACAACGTGCCGAGATCAAGCGCCTCAAGAAGAAAGCCCGAAGAGCTGAGGAACGAGCCTCGAGGGTATCTAAGAAGTATAGGCAGTTTCGAGATGACGTCGGTACCCATATGTATATAGATCAAGCCGAGTGAGGCTTGAATCTATCTTTTTGTTATTAGCGTATCTGTTTAGGAGTTTTGTTTTTAGTTTCCTAATTTCATTTTTGTCGCATTTTGAATTCAAGTATTCCCAGTGTTGTTGGATTTTGTTAATGGATGTTTTGCTTCCTATTCCCAATTTCTATCTGAAATAGATCATAGACACTTTGATTAAAGGGTTCTGTTGCAAAGATGGAAAATGGAGTTTCAATTAGTGGGCTGTGAATTCTAAATCAGATTTTTGGTAGATCAAATGGAATGAAAGCAAAGTCAATAAATTGGGAGGAGTCTAGAAAGCGTCATGGGCCGTCCCACTACTTCCACTCATTATACTCATCCTGATAATTGCTTTTTTTTAAGGTAATTCGTCACGGGTACTCCTCACCCCCATAATACTCGTTTCAAAACGAGAAAGATGGCCGACAGAGCTGAAATTAATGCGGCAGTCCAAGAAGCTCTTAGAGAACAGATGGACACAATGAACGAGAGATTCGAAGGAATGATGTCTCAGGCCATGGAGAGATTAATGGCTGATTTTGTAGCCAAGTTACAGCCATCTACCTCAGCCCCTCAGCCTACCGCACCTCCTCCACCTCCTCCAGCGAATAATCCCGATAAGGTCCCGGATTCTATCCCTACTCATGCTGCACTGTTGGATGACGTTATCTTTGTGGGTGCTAGTCATTGCAAATCACCTACGATCCCCGCACCCCAAGCCAGCACTATGCCTAAGGGAATGAGCGATGGAGCCATGAAGCTTATAGCCCAAATGGAGCAACGATTACGAGAAGTTGAGGGAACGCACAGTATTGTCCCCGTAGACCTATCAGTTTATTCAAAGGTCCAAGTGCCAGAGAAATTCAAAATGCCCGATTTCGAAAAGTATGATGGGACCTCTAATCCAGTTCAGCACGTTCAAATGTACCAGGCCAGGATGAACAAGTACGTGAGCAACGGCCCCCTAATGGTCCAGACTTTTCAAGCCAGTTTGAAAGATGCGGCTATGAGGTGGTATACAGATTATGAGATCTATCGCATGGAGGACTGGGAGAAGGCGGCCAGCGTTTTCGTCAAACACTTTAGTTTTAATTTGGATGTCGTCACCTCCAGGGAGGATCTGGAGCAGTCAGAAATGAAGAAGGGAGAGACGATCAAGCAATACGCCACCAGGTGGAGGAATATAGCGGCTCAACTGAAACCGGTGCCGCCCGAGCGCGAGCTTATGAGGTTGTTTGTCTCCACTCTCCCGCAAAACATACGATCGCGCATCCTTGGAACGGCGGCAACATCGTTTAGCCATCTCATTTCGATGGGCGAAGAGGTTGAGATCGGCTTGAAGAAAGGATGGTATGGAGATGCTGGTACAAGTGCCAAGCGGTTTGGAAACAAGAAAGATAAGGAGCCCGCTCCGCAGGTAAATATGGCGTATGTCCAGAAGCCCCCAGTCCAGGTATCCAAGGTTCAGGTCTCGGAGCAGCAGCAGACAAATTTTGGCGCCCAAAACCAAAGAGGTTATCGACGTAACAATCGACAGTTTACTCCTCTCCCTGGCACCCCGTCGCAAGTACTCGCTGTGTTGCGCAAGAAGGGATTGTTGACATCAGAACCTTCGCGACCAAACTATGCCAACTCGTCTAAGCATGACCCATCGAAGAAATGTGACTACCATCGTGGTGAGCCTGGACATGACACAGATAACTGTTATGTACTAAAACATCGTATTCAGGATTTGCTCGACTCCGGAGCATTCTCATTTCAGAATAATAATCAACCGAATGTCCAGAACAATCCTTTGCCAGATCATCCAGGCGAAGTCAACGCTGTGTTCGACTCCGAGGTCAGGGGGACAGTTGATTTTAGGGTTCGTGCTATTGACATCTTTGACGCTTTGGTTCGAGCCGGTTATTACCAAACTGGAGAGATAGTATCGGGCGATCAGCTAAAGGAAAGGATCTCGAGTCTGATAAATAACGGGATGATCACATGTATGAGCCAGGATGGGTTGGTGGCAACAACGTCCCAGATTATTATTGATTGGGATAAAGAATTGGTAGCATTATCTATGCCCCAAGCCGGAATTGAGTCAACGACAGATCCAGGAGATGATAGCATCGTGGAGTTAATTAAGGTTGATTCGGAGTTAGCTGATATGCCAGCCCTAGAGGGCGTTTCGGATAATGAACTTGGGATCGTTGTACCTGAAACCGTCGTCATCGCTTCCCCTCAACCATTCCCATATAAAAATGACAAGACAGTACCATGGTCCTATGATTTAGCGCTGGTGACCAGGTCAGGGCGTGTTTACGATCCCGATCAGACTGCTAAACAGGTCGACAAGGAGGAGGCTAAGGAGTTCTTGGCGGTAATTAAGGCAAGTGAGTACAGCATCGTTGATCAACTAAGAAAGTTGCCGGCTCAGGTTTCCTTGCTCGAGCTTCTTCAATCGTCTGAAAAACATCGTGACTCCTTGATGAAAGTGTTGGGACAAATACATGTACCTGAAGACATTAATCAAGATAAGTTGGAGAATTTTGTCGGGGCAATACTTTTGAAGGATCAAGTTGCGTTTGCTGATGATGAAATCCCGGTAGAGGGTCGAGGTCATAATAAGGCTTTGCACATTACTGTGAAGAATAAGCAGACTCATGTAGCTCGGGTGCTGATAGATAACGGGTCAGCTCTAAATATATGTCCTCTCACTACGTTGAGTCGATTGGGCATCGATCCGAACACAATGCAAGCCGCTAAGACCTCAGTTAGGGCTTTTGATGGGGTACAGAAGAATGTCCTGGGACAGATTAATCTCGAGATACAGATCGGGCCCACCATATTTGATGTCCTATTTCAGGTATTAGATATACCCTCAGCCTTCAATCTGTTGCTTGGTCGTCCGTGGATCCATAATGCAGGTGCTGTACCATCGAGTCTGCACCAGAAGGTCAAGTTCGTGGTCGGGCAAAAGCTAGTAATTGTCCATGGTGAGGAGGACCATCGAGTTTTCAACGAGACGGCCATCCCTTACGTCGAGCCGGCTCATTCGGAAGAGGATTCATACCATGCTTTCGAGTTGGTACACACTATCCATGCTTCTCCAGAAACCCTTTTCCCAGTTCCTGAAGTGTCGAACGCCTCCCTCATGGTTGCTAAGGTGATGGTAGGCAATGGATTCAGACCTGGTACTGGTTTGGGCCGCTACGGTCAGGGGATCCGCACCCCGATTGAAGCTAATGGACAATCTCATACCGCTGGCTTGGGATGTCACAGGAGTGGACATTATGGACGAGGTAAATATGGCTTTAGGCGTGGGCGTGGTCGAGATAGTCATAGAGGCAGAGGCTCGATAGGCCATGCAGAACCTGAATACAGCCCGTTACCACCACCCCTTTATGAAACCTTCCATTCAGCTGGGGTGGTAGGTGGCTACGATGATTTGAGCAAATTTGAGGATGAGTTAGGGATAGTCTTCCCCGACCCACCAAAAGAACAGAAGTCTGAGATGATGATTCCCGATGACGTCGATACTGACGACGATGGCGTACCCTACTTAGCCGACTGGTTCGAAGATTTGACCATTGCCGCGGTATTCGAAGGCTCAACGCGGGTTGGTGAGGTTGATCGTGTTGGGAGCTCAGTTGACGCAGATCGCGAGGAGCCGTATATGGTGCCCAGGCCTTTGCAACCGCCCGTTGTTGCCATGTTTGATGATCCACTGGAGGGATTAGATTCAGAGTAACACTTTCATGTTCTCGCATTTCCCTGCGTGGAAAATTTTATCGCTTTCTTAGGATTTCCGTTTTAATTCAATGTTGCACTTTAGGATTTCCCTTCCAATAAGATGTAATCTATTGATTCCTCATCAATAATATTACAGAAGTTTTTCATCATGTTTTGAATCTTGTCGAAGTATCCCAAACCAACCCGATGACGATAACCAACGATCGAAGATATGTCATCTATGGTAAGCACCGAGGGTTGGGCTTCTTCAAGAATTCTAAAAAATAAAAGAATCTTCGAAAAGGCCCATAATTTTCAAAAGAATGAAAATAAAACTGCCGATGCATGTTTAAACCCTGTTTGTTTTCTAATTCAGCTACTTTATGTTCCAGGGAACAACATGAGGAGGGAAATACAGTGGATCCTAAAATATGCAATGCCGATGATTCGGGCAGTTCCGACGAGTTTGATCTTGACATTGAGGAAATACAACAGAACCTGGAGCAGCATGAGAAAGCCCAATCATTAACCGTCGAGGAAACGGTCTCGATCAACCTTGGTGATGTAGAAAACCCTAGAGAGGTTAAAATTGGGGCTAATCTCCCCAAGGAAATGGCTGAACGATTGACAAAGTTGCTAAGGGATTACCAGGATATCTTCGCCTGGTCTTATGCAGATATGCCTGGCCTTGATCGATCGATCGTTGAACATTGTTTACCAATAGATCCTTCAGCTGAGCCTAAGAAGCAGAGGCAGCGAAAAGCTAAACCCGAGCTAGCCGAAAAGATCAAAGAGGAGGTTATGAAACTTCTTGACGTAGGGTTTATTGAGGCTACCCAATATTCTGAATGGGTTGCAAACATAGTCCCGGTGCTTAAAAAAGATGGCCGAGTTAGGGTATGTGTTGATTATCGTGACTTGAACAAAGCTTGTCCGAAGGATGACTTCCCACTTCCTCATATCGACGTGCTCGTGGACAGTACGGCCGGCTTCGAGTTATTCTCATTCATGGATGGTTTCTCAGGATATAACCAAATCATGATGAATGAAGATGATAAGTTGAAGACCGCATTTACCACTCCATGGGGGGTATTCCATTACAAAGTCATGCCTTTTGGCCTCAAAAACGCTGGGGCAACTTACCAAAGGGCGATGGTTGCACTGTTTCACGATATGATGCATAATGAGATCGAGGTTTATGTTGATGATATGATTGCAAAGACACGGCGTGGAGAAGATCATGTAGAGACGCTGACTAAGCTGTTCAAGAGACTCCGTAAATTCAAATTACGGCTCAATCCAGCCAAATGCATTTTTGGTGCTAGCTCAGGCAAATTACTCGGGTTCGTTGTCAGTAATAAAGGCATCGAAATTGACCCGTCCAAGGTGAAGGTCATTTGCGAACTCAAGCCACCGACGACCGTCAAGGAAGTTCGGAGTCTCATGGGTAGACTGAATTATATCGCCCAATTCATCGCTCATCTAAGTGAAACTGCTAAGCCATTCTTCAGACTACTCAAGAAGAATGCGCTAGTTAGATGGGACGATGAATGCGAAGAAGCTTTTGAAAAGTTGAAGCAACACCTCATGAATCCACCGATGCTTGTTCCACCCACACCGGGACAACCTCTGGTCTTATATCTCACAATTCATGATGAGTCTTTGGGAGCCATGCTAGCTCAAACAAGCCAGGAAGATGGTAAAGAACAGACTATTTACTATCTGAGCAAGAAGTTCATGACCTCTGAGCTAAATTATTTTGAAACAAAAAAAACATGCGACGCACTAGTCTGGGTATTACACAGGTTGCGACAATATACCATGCATTATCAAGTCCTCTTAGTGACGGAGTGTGATCCTATCAAATATTTATTGAATCAGCCCGCTTTGGTTGGGAAGCTTGCAAAATGGCAGATCCTTATTTTTGAGTTTGATGTCCAATATTTATCGTAGAAGTCAATTAAAGGGAGGGTCATAGCTGATGTCTTGGCTGAGAATCCAAGAAAAAATGGAGATATTGATCGTCCTGAGGATCGAATCATGTCAGTAGAGGAATATACCTGGATTATGTATTTTGATGGAGCTGTGAATTTATCCGGATGAGGTACCGGAGCGGTTTTAATATCTCCAGGCGAGCAACACTACCCGATTGCAGTCAAGTTAGTATTCCCTTGCACTAATAATATAGCAGAGTATGAGGCATGCATTCTCGGATTACAAGCTGCGATCGAGATGAGGATCACCCGACTTAAGGTGTTTGGGGACTCTGCCTTGATTATCTTTCAGATAGTTGGTCAGTGGAAGGCACGGGATTCTAAGTTGGTGCCTTATCACAAGTATCTGGACGAGTTAATAGAGGAATTTGAAGATATTTCATTTGAGTATCTATCCAGAACTCACAATCAGTTTGCTGATGCATTAGCGACTTTGTCATCAATGTTGAAAGTTACCAATGGCCTCGAAGTGGAGCCTTTGAAGATCGAGGTTTTGCAGAAGCCAGCCTATTGCATGGCTACAGGGGAAGAACCCGATGGCAGACCATGGTACCATGACATAAAGACTTACATTCAAAAGCAGGAATTTCCAGAAAGTAGTACCTTGGCGGATCAAAAGTACATAAAGAAGATGGTCTCGAAGTTCTTTTTGAGTGGAGAGAGTCTATACAAGCGGTCTTATGATTCCGTCCTTTTGAGGTGCATTGATTCCACTG
>JANUWG010000771.1:0-10543 GCA_025175695.1 Eugenia klotzschiana | reverse complement strand
TAAAATCGAAAATTCGGATTTAAAGGTGTTTTATGGGCAATATTGTTTATTTTTGTTCAAATTTCATGCTTTTCTTGTTTAATTAAATTCCTAAAAAATCCAAAAAAAAAAGATGTCACATTTTCTTAAGTTAAATCATGCTTTCTCACTCCTTTTGCATGTAAAATAACCCCTAGTAAAGTTTAGGACTTTGAGAAATCAATTTCTTGAATTAAATTAGGTGTTATTTGACTTTAGGATATCATTTTACTCTTGTTTCTCATTAATCCGAAAATCATAAAAATACCCAAAAAATACCAAAAAAAATTCATTCATTTTGCATAGCATATAGTATAGTTGTCATGCATATATATTGCCACGTCATATTTGTCATGTCATGAGTATAGCACAATCCTGGCCATGTCATTTTATTTTGCGTGTCATATAGTTAGATTGCATTTGCATTGCATTTAACAAGAGAAAACCCTAAAAAATTAATCCAAACCACCAAAATAAGGTTTCTTCATGAAAATCGGGTACCGAAAGGGCATTAATTGAAAGATTAATA
This sequence comes from Eugenia klotzschiana, assembly GCA_025175695.1. Taxonomy (NCBI): domain Eukaryota; kingdom Viridiplantae; phylum Streptophyta; class Magnoliopsida; order Myrtales; family Myrtaceae; genus Eugenia; species Eugenia klotzschiana. The sequence goes on along the minus strand of JANUWG010000771.1, from coordinate 9,996 downwards.
TAATTAAGACCCTGAATCCATTTAATCTCTGGTTCGCATGAAATAATGTATTTTCTCTCGAGTACTTTATTTAGGTTTCTAATCTACCTACCACAAAAGATTAGTGGCGGCTCCAAAAATTAAAAATATTTTGCATAATTTGTCACATGAACCTAAGTCACGATTTGGTAGAGTTTGGGAGAGCTCGAGTTAGGTTAGTTAATTCAATTTCTGGTAATCCATTAACCTAAAATTTCCTAATTTTAAGTCGCGATAGGTAATTGTTGAAGAAGCAAAGTTTAATATTCAGAAGACACAAAAATGTAAATATCACTATCTAATGACCTTGGCGGCTCCTTGTTGAAGAAGCAAAGTTTAATATTCAGAAGATACAAAAATGTAAATATCGTTATCTGATCACCAAGAGTCACACACTTCTTGTCAGGTGCAATAGAACAAAGACATAAATTTGAAGCGTGTTACTTATTTAATTGATTGATTTCGGAATTCGATCCCTTATGTGAGCACATGAGTGTTAAAATTCGGCGCATGATCACAATGAAGTAAAGCGTAAAGCGAGAAAAAGAAATCGACACAAGATTTATCCTAATTCATCTTTAAACTACGATTATGTTCAATAGAGGATTTCATTATAATTAAGACCACGCACCTCTCGTTATATTCCTCAATTACAATAGAAAAAAGAATATATAGCGGTAGTTATTCATAAGCCCAAGTCCAAACTGCCAATACAAAAATATGGGCTCAAACTATAAAAGTCATATGGTATACATGGGGCACTATCCTCTTGAGACCCTTGCCTGCTCATCGAGGAGTGGGACCCCATGTTTTCCTATCAATGGAGACTATGAACCATACCCCAATAGTGAGATGGTATTTTATCTTTGCATTCACGTCTGATTGGAGATTTTACAATGTAATGGTGTGCACCAAAGGACCTCTGAAAATTTTCAACAATAAGTATCTAGTGAAGACACTACATTAACAAGTGACGGTGAGAAAATAATGAAAAAATTATCCAAAAAGCCCTAAATTTATTGCACTTTAGCCAATTGAGTCCTAAACATTCTCAACTTTTGTCAATTGAGTCTATCTAGTCACTGATGTGGATGCTAGCCGTATGGCAAGCTCTAACATGGACACTTTTTAATAATAAATATTTTTTATTTTTTTTCTTTACTTTATTTTTATTTTTTTTTACATTTATAGCTAGTAAGGTCTCTAGCCCAGCGACCGCCGTTTGGTCTATACGGGGGCGTCCCGGCCATTGTCGGCCACGAGTGAGGGCCTCCATGCCCTCATCGGCCACAAGCGAGGGCGTCGGATCCTCGCCCAAATCCAGGGGACAACCAACCCCTCGTCTATTTGTCAGTGAGGACGTCACCACCCTCACCCAAACTAGGTTGTGATTGCTGGCCCTTGCCAACAAAGATTAAAAAAAAAAAAGCAAAGAAAAAGGACTCGAAATCCTTTTTTGGCTAGAAACGAAATTGGAAGGTCAAGATTTATTAGGAAAAAATTATCAAAAAAGTTCTAAACATATTACAAATGTGTCAATTTAGTCTTGAACCTTTTGTATTTGTGCAAGTTCAATCTTTCCGGACAACTTTAGCCGGCGGGCGTTGACATAGACGTCGGCCGGTACTAACGTGGATGCCGATGCTGACGTGGATACTTTTTAATAATATTTTAATATCTGTTTAATTCTTTTTCCTTCTTCTTCTTCTAGTCAGTAGCTAGATCCAAGACTAGCCAGAGACCAAAGTCAACGAGGGTGAGCTCAGCCATGCCTAGCAACAACGAGGTCTGGCCTCACCTTATGGTGATGAGCCTGGGCTTAGGCAGTTATGGCGAGGTCAGCGGTGCCCAGATTTGGTGAGGCCAATCTCATGCAACCATTATGAGGTCGAGCCTTGCCATTAACATTGCAAGTCGGCCTTGCCATGGCTGGGCAAGCGGCGACCTAGGTGAGGCCTCCGGCGATTCGTTGATTCGACGACCACTAGAGGAAGAAGGAGGAGTAAACAAAAAGAAAAAGAAAGAATAGAAAAATGGAAAAATATTAAAAAATAGTAAAAATTATCCACATTACCTACAGCGTCCACATCAGTGCTAAAGCGTCTACGTTAGTGCCAAACCGTCTACGTTGGCAGGAAGAACTGAACTGGCACAAATGTAAAAAATTTATGACTAAATTAAAACAAAAAACTTTTAGGATTGAATTGGCATATGATTTTTTTTATAATTTTTACAAGTTATTATACATTTGTTTTGTGTTTTTTGTCTTCACCTATTTTATATAACCACCTCTTCCCGATCAGTGGCGGCCAGCCTCCTTCTCGAAGATGCAAAACTAATTTTCATGAGATACTAAATGTAAATATCGCTATTGATGACCAAGAATCACACACTTCATGTCATGAGCAATAGAACAAAGACATAAATGGCGAAATAACATCCCGCGGCCTCGGCTGGGACACCACCCACGACAGCCTCCGCGCGCTCTTCTCCGCCTATGGCGAGCTCGAGGAAGCCGTCGTCATTCTCGACAAGGTCACGGGGAAAAGCAAAGGTTATGGCTTCGTCACTTTCAAGCATGTGGACGGCGCTCTAGCCGCCCTGCGTGAGCCGAGCAAAAGGATCGATGGACGCGTCACGGTCACGCAGCTCGCGGCAGCTGGTAATTCGGGTGCCAGCACGGGCAATTCGGCCGATGTCTCAGACCGGAAGATCTACGTGGCAAACGTGCCGATGGATATGCCTGCGGATAAGCTGTTATCTCATTTCCTGATGTATGGTGAAATCGAAGAAGGCCCGCTAGGGTTCGATAAGCAGACTGGGAAATCGAGAGGGTTTGCTCTCTTTGTTTATAAGACAGCCGAGGGAGCTCAGGCGGCTTTGGCCGAGCCAATGAAGAGCATTGAGGGGAGGCAACTAAATTGCAAGCTCGCAATTGATGGGAAGAGGAAGCCGGGTCCAGCTGGTAATGTTGGACATGGTAATGGCCATGCTGATGCAGTGGGGATGAGCGGCCCAGGTTCGATGCCAGGGTCGGTTCCTGGGCAATATGGTGGACCCGGGGGAATGGGGTCATACGGTGGGTTTCAGGGTCCGCCCGGATTGGTACATATGAGTTCGGGCGGGCCTGGGATGTCGGCGGTGGGCAGTCAGGTGCCTCCCACTTTAGGTGGTGCTGGCGGATACGGTGGCGGGATGGTTGCTCAATATGGTGGTTATGGGGGACCAGGATCCACTGGATATGGCGGAGCTTTAGGTGCTGTTGGGACCGGTCTTGGTGGTGCAGGTGGTGGTGTAGGCGGCACAAGCAGTGGATTAGGCACTGTTGGTGGCTCATCTTTGTACAGGCCTTCCGGAGGGTATCCAGATAATGGACAATATGGCTTATCGTCTGCGTCGGCATACCCGAGCCAGCAGCATCAGCCAACAGGGACTTCTCCAGCGCCAAGGGTTCCTCCAGGAGGAATGTATCCGAATTTGCCTTCCTATTACTGAGGTAATTTCATTTACGATTATTATTTTATTACTTAGCAACATGATTCACACGGTCTTTCTTTTCCACCTCCTGCTTTATGTTCCTTTGTGCGTGTACCCTGTCAAATATATATATTCAATACGGCTCTATCTGTAACGTGCATGTGCCTAAGCTTTTTTTTTTTGGATGCATTTATCAGGAATGTCAGTAAAGGATGTTAAAGTGATCTATTTTTTGATTTGGTTGTTTTTGAGTTGCATTAAATGTTGTTGGTTGGTTTGTGCTGTCCATGTCGATTATTCTTTTACCGTGTTTCCATGATGTTTCACTTCTGCTGCATTTTTCTGATTGTTTGGTTTATCATTTCTTAATCTGCATGCCGTTGCTTGTGGGGTTGTAGCTCATGGTTGGATGGGTTTTGGTTGCCGGGTGCTAAAGTTATTGATTTCTTTGTTTTTTTGTTGTCTTTCGGTATCATTTCTTGCTGCTAAATGGTTGATGATGTCCGTGACAAATTCAAATTTTCTAACGCTTTTACAGTATTTGAGTTCTACACAATTGCCTGGATGATTAGGTTATCATTTCTCAGTCCGTTATCTTGGTAGATGGCAAAGTGCTGTGATTGTATATCATGGAGGGGTTGTTTGAGTGGATTTGGCCTGATAGTTAAAATGGCTTGACTTGCAGCCATTGCATGAATCTTTGTGTCTAAGGAAGTTTAGTTTGCGTGGCTTGTTTTATCTTCTTTCATTTACAGCTATAAGTAGAGGGGGTTTGGTTTTGAATCTGAGTTCAACACCTTATTGCCTAGCTAGACAACCTAGCAAAACTATTAATTCGTTCATTGACATTACAGAGTAGGGTCATTACATCGAAAATGTGCATGTTATCAAAGGTAATTCCTTGCAAGTTGGGGTCTTGCTAATGATAAAGATTTAAATCATGCAAGGACGCTTTTCCAAACTGTTTCAGCTTTCTGCATGTTTGGGGAATGCTTTGCTTTATGCTAGCTCTAAAGTCGTCTTTGGTTGGATTAGAGGATGACGTTAAAGTGCTGTAATCTTTTATTAAGACGCAGCTGTAATCTTTTATTAAGACACTTCAATCTTTCATTGACACTCTTTATATTTAAGTTAACAGTGGAATGCAGAAACCCAGTCAATATGTTAATTCCTCATCCCCAGATTCGTCCTTTCCAGGGATTTGTAACCTAATTTTACGAATGAAAATTTGATATATTTCTATAAACCAAGGAGCAAAAAGAAGTACGTAAAACTATTCACAATGAAAAGCACTATGCCGTATTTTCCCTCTGGCTTCCACTTCCGCCTGTCTTAATACCATTTACAGCTTGGCCTATGGCAAAACTTTGACCAATTCTTGGTCCAAAGAAGCAAGCCTGGCAAGTAAACCAACAGCCACGGTGGAAGTGGATACATCAATTGATTCTTTACAATAAGAAGAGAGAAATTATGAGTTCTGGGTCTCTTTTCAATTTGGTTATGTGCTCTGAATGCTCATTTACGAGGGAGGACTCGTCATTAGCCATATGTTCTTTTGTCCGATATAGTCAGCCTTATTCAACTCATGCAAGTGCCGCTGCTTCTGCCTCTTGTACAGATTTTCCTTGCTATTGCTTTAGTAGGCTTTTGCTTCATTGACTTTGTTTCATTTCAAGTTTGACTGGACTTATGGGCTTTAATACATGAGATGAAGTCAAATGGTACGCATGAAAACTATAGTCGTCTGGATTAAAAAATAAGTTTTCTCAATCTACGCTGAAGCTATTAAATTAGAAGTTTGCTGTCAGGCCCTAGAGAAAATATTTGGTGTTTCATACTTTTCTGTTTTGTCATAGCATTTCAATAAGCAGATGTGCTTTGCATGTCCAGAGTAACTAATTGCTTCTCTTTGTGGGTCCCTTTTTATTTCATGCTGGCTGTCATTGGATGTTCACTTAGGTGGTTTAAGTGGATGAATACTTGTTGGTAGTTTGAGGTTTTTACACGTGCATTCTTTTGAAATTTTTAAAAGTAGAACATTTAACCTTCGTAAGCATCTCTGAATTGCTTCCTGCTTGACTTTGCAATGGTTATTGTGTTCGCAATTTCTTTTTTAGAAGAAGTTTGGAAAGATCTGGAGTTCTTTGATCTTACAAAAAACTTGGTATCTAATAGATTAGAGTACAATGGCATAGAAGATTATAAATCCCAATTAGCAGGATAAGGGGATAAGGTTTAATCACTTGCGGCTTCGTCGGCGTTGTATGTTTGGTTCTATTCTAAGCCATATGTTTGTTAGCATCTGTTCTCTTTAGTTAATCAGCTTGTTTCATTTTCACCGTAGAAAATTTAGATATCACTTTACCTGAATTTTATGTCAGATAATGCCAATCTTCTTCTCTTTGTAAACAATTTTTGGGACCAGTGCGTCACCATTGGCATTGACATTGGTGCATTTTTGCTTTAGCTTTATGTGTTTGCTTGAAGAAATTTGTGTTTGATTCTGTCGAATGATGTGACAGTTGACTGGATGTTTGGTTCAGGTGTATGACAGCTTGTTGGACTCAAGATGCTTTAATCATTCTGGTGATTGCGTGAATGAGGACAATATATTCTCTGGTTGATAAGTGATTACCTGTGCTTTAGCAGCCACATGCTTCATCTGCTCCCTAGTTAATTTTATTATGGTTGGTTTACTTAGTGAAGTTAGTACTTATGCTTGGGATCTTGCAGTGTGGAGGGTTGTTTCTGGTGCTTATAGCATCTATTTGCCTTTCCAATGCTAGTTCTGAACTTTTTGACAACTGTTATGGCACCCTTGTATTTGCTGCCTCTTGTTGGTGCTTTACAATGATTTCGCATATGTGCGCTCTGATATGTTGCTTCTGTCTCTGTCTGGCATCGTGACTATGTTAGCGAATAATTACTATTGCATGTGGGTTGATGGGTCCCTCTATCTACCATCTTAAGTTGGAGTCTGATTGATGGAGGTCTCACATTACTTTGTGGTATTTTGGAACGAGTGATCATTTATATGTCTTCATGGCCCTTGTATACTTATTTAAATAATATTTTGCATGCTGGGAAGCATCGCCTACCTATGTCGAGCATTCAGGGACCGAGGGGAGGGGGGGACTGCCAATATATATCTGTTTATGAAGTGAAAGTGTGAATGATTTTTATCTACGCTTAAAAATTTAGTTTTAACCTCGCCCTAAAAGACACCCACACATACACAAAAGAGAGAGAGAGAGAGATGACCCCAAAAAAAAAATCTTAAAAGGTTCAGGTCCAAAATTGGTGTGAATGGGATATCAGCAACATCTGAGTATAAATAATGCACCTTAGTCTTTCTGTTTAAAGCTTTAGTCTGGGCAAGTCATGGTCTATGGGTACTGTTTTACTTGGACTTGTGGACGGTGTATCCATGAACCTCTTGTATAATGTCCTTGACAATGCTCCCCGGTCCAGTTTTGCAAGTGTGATTTTTGGTGAAACTATGAGAAGGCCTAGTTGTTGGATGCGTTCACTGATTCTTGATTTGCTTTAGACTGCTGCTGGTAAAATATATTGTGGCCAAGCCTACCTTGTGATTATGGTACTTGCAGTTATTACTTGCTGAGTCTGGCTCACATTGTAACTTAGAATTCTCCCTTGTCAAATAGTGAGAGTTGTAATCCTTCTGTGGCCAATGTTCAGCATGGTACTTAAGTTTGGAAAAGGGGCTTAAGTCTCTTAACTCTTTAACGGTGACATCCACTGCTATTGCTTTATTATCTGGATATGGATGTGGGGTTGACAACCTCACATTCACGATGATCTCTAGCTGCCTGCTAGACCGGTGCTGCTATCTCGTGTGTCACATTTTGTACTAACTTGGTCATTCTGTGTTCTTGTATTAAGTAGGTTATTCTGTGCATTTGTCCGAATTCATCCGGTCAAGACTACTGTAATTTTGGATCCTGATAGGCAGTTTAGTTGTCTGAGTCCTGCTTATCAAATCGTTTGTGTGTCCTTTCAGCATTTCTTTTGCAAAAGTGCTTGTATTTGGCACGTATTTCCTGTCCTGCAGCACCTCGGCCTGGGTGCTTCCCATAAATAGTCGATTAAACATAGGTTCTCGTCATTGTGCTGCGTAATCCATTTGTCCATGAATCTTCTCTTATATTTATCTGTTAGGATAGGCTGTTCTAGAGTCCTTGACTTCCAAAGTATAGGATATATTGAGGGAAGTGCTTTTAGTCATTGACTTAATTTGAAGGAACCAACTTTGCCGAGGGTATAGGCAAAAAAATCCCCTAGTGCTGAATAATTCCCTTTAACTGTCGTGATCTTGCCATGTCCTTTTACAGTTTCTGTAAGAAATTTGATTCTTCTGGAGCATGTTTACCTGGTAGGGGTATCGCAAATTTGCAACACAAGGGACTGGGTTATCGAATGTCCATTGCTACGTTAATTTACTAACAGTTTTGGCTTGTGATAAGTTATTGGGTTTTGGTTTATGCCTTTATCCTTTTCTGGAGGGCAATGATGACACAGGATTTGTAGCCGGAGGCTGATGCTACATGAATCACGAGAGAGAGAGAGAGAGAGAGAGAGAGAGAGAGAGAGAGATGTCTAGGAAAAGCTTTCGAATTTTCTCGTGTCTCTGGAGACATCTGTGTAGGGAAGTTTGGAAATGTATTGCTGAGCGATGTATCCTTTTGTACATAATACTATTGTAAAAGGCGGGTCGTTAGTTGTGAATTACATGATGGGATCGGTAATCTCCTTACATGTATCACGGGATTTCCCTAGGAATGAATGACCAACTCGTTTTTTTTCAAATCGGCAATGAACACTACTTCTGCAAACTTAAAACCTACTGGAATTTACTGCTTAAACTAGTTACATGTTAACGAATAGTTATGGGTTTTATCAGCAATGATCGGAAAGGAGTTACAATCTAATCTTTTCCCGCTCTCGCTGTTCCCGAGTGGGTTTTGAAACCGAAGAAATGGGGAAAAGAGCTCTGCTCTTTCGGATCGAAATCGAGATTGGATTGAAAGTCGAGGTTTTAAAAGGAATTAGACCTTTAATCTTTCACCTAGGTCACTGGCCTTACACTCGTGAATGGACTGCTCTCCTCAGATTAGCGACCCGTCATTTTCATTACGTCCTTCTGAATTGGACCTTTTTAACCGATAGGGAAAACAATGTATTTTTTTCCCCGTACCTCCAGTTTTCTGACTTTTATTAATTTGTGTAATCTTCAATAATACTTAGATTAACATCTGCTTTAAAAAAAAAAAAACATCTGCTTTTAGTTTTATTTTCATTTTTTTTGTTGTAAATTTTGGAATTTGAGTTTTGCTTAATGTGAAAAAGTCCACGATGAGAGTGCTATTTGGGCAAGATCATGTTGGACTTAACGAAGTTAATTACCTTCCCATATGACCAAAGAGAAAAAGATTAGAACGTATGAATTATAAACTTATCAGAGAAGGAAAATGTTGGTAAGAATAATGCTAGTCAAACAAGGTAATGTCAAATATCATTCAAAGAACGATCTTTCTCAGCAAGTTGAGTCGCACTTCCCTAAACCAGTTAAATTTTCGGGTGGTAAAGCGGAGAGGATTAGAGTAATAGAAATTTTTAAGCAAAAGGAAGGAAAAGTGATATTAAGGCTTTTGTTTTGCGAAAAATATGATGTTTTTTAAAAATGTTCTCTGTGAAGTCATATTCGGGAGAAAATTATAAAAAAAGTCTTAAATATATTGGTATTGTGTTAATTTAATTCTTTTTTTTTTTTGCCAATTCAATTCAAATTTTTTTATGTTCCTGCTGATGATTGGTTGTTAATTTAAATGATATGTCAACATTTTGTCAAATTTTTTTATTCCTCTTCTTCTTCTTTCTTTATCTCTTTATTCCCTTCTTCCTTTGCAGTCGATGGCCTCGTCAATGGCTGGCAAGGATGAGCCTCGTCAGAATCTAGCAAGGGTTGACCTCACTAGTCGAGCGAGGCTCGCCTTGAAGGGTGAGGTCGCCCAAGGCTAGCAAGTTTGCCTCCTCGCTAACCTCAAGCAAGGGTCAACCTTGTCGATCTCGAGCGAGGCTCTTCCTTGCTAGATTTGCAGCCTTTGCTTTTTGCAGCTTTGATTTCGCAAATTTTTGCTTGACCATTCTCAGTGCACCTCGAGTGTTTGTAAAAAGCTGCATTTACTTGCGTCATCTTGCATCTGGTGAGGGTAAGCAAGGTCAGCCCTCAATAGATTTCGAAGAGGGTGACCTTGCCCAAGGTTGGAGAGGTCAGCCCTCATTGGCTCTCGCCTATGGTCGATCTCTAGTCATTGATGAGGCCAACGATTGTAGAGGAAAAATGAAGACAAAAATGAAAGAAAAAGAAAAAGAAAAGAAATAAAATGAAAAATTGAAGAAAAATATTAAAACATTACTAAAAATGGCACGTCAACTTCAACAACACCAAGTCAGCATCGGCCGCCCAAAGCTGGTCGGATG
>JANUWG010000770.1:0-10544 GCA_025175695.1 Eugenia klotzschiana | reverse complement strand
AGATGGAAGTTCCATATCTCTTCCTATGTCCTCCACTAAAACAGATCAAACAACATGAGCTGAAAATCACCCCTTTCAATTCCCTTCCTTTTTCTCCTAGTCTCTCGGACCAAACGCAGTGCACTTGATGACATGATTGAAGACTTGCTACCCCAGAATCTTGACACATCCGAGCCCACAAGAACCTAGATCATGAACTCGTTCTTCGGCCGATCATGCTTCAGTGTTGTGCATTTTCTAACGAAGTGCTGCAGATATGTGATGAACAAGTATCGCAAAAGCAACAGCACCAACTCTAGAGGAAACTCAGGACTATTCTCTATGCTAAGTGTAGGGTGCGCATGCATCAGTCATGACCCACCTGGGCACTGATGACACGATCATGATCCCGACCGCGAATTTCCTGAAGAAATACAGGCAGTGCATGTCTGCATTTGAGCATTGGATTAATCACATATTGGCATATACTCAACCCCAGGCCAGAAACCAAAAGGAGAAAAAAAAATTAACTGGAACAATACAAAATGCTACAAAACTCTGATGGACAAAAAGTCTAGAGAGACCTCATCAACGTTATTGCAGCAAACCAGCTGCCCTAAGCATGTATTACCTATTTATTGCAAGACCCAACATACCATATCTATTATATTACAATGCCCTAGCTGAGCCATCAAAATCTGAAAATGAGATCGACCAACATCAAGTACTTTCTGCTGGGGTAAGATGCCCCAATTGTTCTGCTAGATTATTTACATTCTTTGCACTCCACCAAAACCTGCCGTGATCAGCAGGTTTGCTCTCATTCCTTCTACCATCAGTATCCTTCCTTTCTGACTGAACTTCCTGAACATCAGAGGAACCGGGATTCTCCGTCAAGAATTGCTCCCAGAAGACATCATTAGCCCCTGCCGGCACATTAGGAGCTGCAGCTGCAGCTTGTTCCTTAGAGGAAACTAGCTCAGAAGCAACAGTCGAAGATGGCTCGGAAGTAGTAGCCATGGCAGGCTCAAAAACAGTAGCAGTAGCTGGCTCAGAATTCATGTCAATCGTGGGTGATCTAGGCCGTGCGTCAATACCGAGCTGAATGCGGGATATAGCAGGGCTATCAGCACAACTAGTAGTCTCGTCAAAGTCTACGGTTGAGTTGCGCTGAATAAAGTTTTCAGAGACATCATGGGCAATGTATTCCCAGATTGTGAGCGATGATTCCAATTGATCATATAAATCCAGTATCGACGGTAAGGATGAAGCTCCATCAATGTTTTCTCTCGTCAAAGTTTGGGGAGTCCCAGCTTGATTTTCTTCACCATGCCCCTCATCATGAAAGTAACCAATTCGAGGCAATCTCCTCTTCCTATCATTAAACTCCGACTCGAGCAACAAATTAAAGGCAAGGCCAGGTTTCTGCAGAACATTACCTAAGTTAGACACCATATTCTTCTGTCGTTCTTCCATTTGCAAAAACCGCTCCTTCAAATTCTGCATCTGCAGTTCAAAGCTCTTCCTCTCTTCTTCATGCATCTGTAGTTCCAACTGAAGTGATTCCTTGTCGCTTTTAAGCCTTTCCACCTCTTCCTTCAGTCCTTGTCTCTCTGCTTCAGTTAAAGGAGATGAACTTCCCTGATTTTGGAGATTCTGAAGGGAATGGCTGTGGACTGGTTTTCGGCGATGGATGTTCTTCATAAGCTGCGGCTGACCCCTTATAAAATCATCATTCGCAAATTCCCATCGTTCTGGATCAATCTTCCTGAAACCCTGTCCAAAAGTGAAATGCACATTCATTGTGAGTTACACGAATGCATGATCACTTCGTAGAAAGCCAAATCGTATCAGAATACAAGAACAAGCAGAAACACATATACAAAGGTCTCAGCTTACATATGTGTTTAGCTGTCTGATAAAGCTGGAAAAATTGCTGTGCTTGAAGTATCTTGGCAGCATATCCTGTGCAAACTCCGGCGGATTCCACACAATGAAGCTCTTGTTGGTTTGACTCCACGAAACCACCGGGTCAGTGGAGCGGTCATCGACCATCTCGTACGTCTTCACCAGGAAAGGTGGCAGCGAATTCGAGCCGCTCGGCGAGTCGTCCATTGCAAATTCCGCCAACACTCTCGAAATCAGAGCTACACGAGAATCAAAGCTTCCAAACAAAACCCCACCTTCTGATCTTCCACCGAAACTCCCAATCACACTATCTTGCGCAAGAACAAAAACCCAGATAACGAATCTGCACCTTGGGAATCTCTAATTTAACTTTAAATTAAAGAACCCCCCGGATGTACAGAGCACAACACCGTTGAGCAAAACAATATGAAATGCTCAAATTCCCAAACCACCAAAATCCTCAATGAATCAGCTCGAAGGAGCCCCCAAACACTGCCCACTTCGAACAAACCGCACGCCCCTCCTAAATATACCAGTACCTCCACCAATCGCAAGCGAATTGAGCCGACGATGCCACGCGCGAAACCCCGAATTCAACAATGAAAGTGAAACCCTTCTCGAAGAACACGCAATTACGTCAAGATTGGATCAGGTTCTTCCAGAAAACTGAGAATCCCAAGTTCGAAGCTTTTGGAAAGAACAACCCCCTTCCGCGATACCCACAAGAAGAATTGCGGCCACAGAAAGTCACGACAGCACCCTGTATTTTACGGACACATACCTATTCACAAATACCATAAAAAAAAAACACGCACAAAACAGTTTATTTCTGTTATTGGTTGGGAGGAAAAATCAAAGCTTTGACATGGGTTTGATGAAGTCACCGCGAGCGCTGAAAATTCAACGAACAAAATTTTAACAAGAACCCATTTTGTTTAAGGTAAAAAGAAAACGATGGTGAAAAGACTTGCCGCAAAAGCAAAGAGAAAATCATCAGCTTCAAGAAATGGAAGCTGGAAAACAGGGCAGAGTACCTTTCACCATTCACAGATGTTCTTTGCGTCCCGGGGAAAAAAACATGACCGCGACCCAAGAAACAGGGAGAAAGATGGACGAAGCTGCGGAGAGATGGAGAAGATGGAGAATCATCCAACCGAGCGCGCGTCCACTATTTCCTTTGTAAGAAATTTTATTTTTCCTTTTTGGGGAACTATTTTCTCTTTTTAAGTTGATAATCTTGGGATTCTGTTTATGGAACAAACCCGCGTAGATTTCTAGGGTTTTTAAAGAGGGGAATCAATTTATAGATTTTTTTGGGTAAAGAACAAATGGGTGGTCTTCATCTATTCCTTTATTGAGTTCTTGGTTCGGTTTGACCTTGGTTTTCTTTTTTTCGTTTTAAACTCTCATCGTTAATGTCTCGAGAAGGCCACTTGCCTCTTCACCTGAAAAAGATGGTGAATTTAGCGAATGTACTGGAGGTTGTCTGAGGACGTGGTTGTGATAATCGGGTTCCTTTTTGGCAGGGATTATGTTTCAGGATATAACGACTTTGCTTCTTGATCCTGAGGCGTTTAAGGACACTATTGACCTGTTTGTTGAGAGGTACAGAGAGAAAAATATCTCTGTTGTTGCAGGTAACTCTGGTTATGTTTGTACTCTTTTTCCATTGCTCTCTTTCTAGTTAAGAGTCGAACGAGCAGCAAAAAAGAGAGCCACCTACATTAGTTTCGCATGTTATGTATGTAGAGGACAGCCTCGGGCTTCAACTTCTGCTACAGATACAGATCGGGCTGCCTTCGATGCTGTGACATTTCACTTCTCGTTCTAGTAAAACGTGTTCAATAATCTCCAGAGGATTGTTGTTTACCATTCTAGGGGCTTTTGGGCGGTCAGAATTGCCATCCATGAGAAAATTTAGTCTCAGTTGTGTCGTCTTAATAAATAAACCAAGATCAGTTCAGATGATGTGCAAAGTCAATAGTAGCCTCAATCATATCCAAATCTGTTAGTGCCACTGTCGCATGAGCACATCCAATTGCAACATCCAATGAGAATTCTTTAAGGGATCTACTGGTTTACCATTTTGCATCTCAACTTTTTTTAACTTAAGTGCTCAAACTTTCAATTAACTTTTGCCAGTTCACGCATTGGAACGTAGACAGACTGTAGGAATATCAAAGTAGAACCCAGAAACAGATATATGATGATTATGAGTTATTTCACTATTGTGAAATGATTGTAACATTGTTTGATGAGGTGATAATACGAATGAGATTCTTGTCCTTTTCTTGTGTTACCAATTCTTGAATGGCTGCTATCAATTTCTTGATTGTAAGTAAAAGAAGGGCATGTACTTAAATTGGCAGAATCGCTAGTGAATGGAAAGATGCATGAGAGAGTTGTCAACCTAACTCTTTGCCTCTAGTGAAACTGGAGTGCATCAAAAGAGGGCTCTTCTCCTTTGGTCAATAAAATAGCCCATGTCCATTATTGCTTCTACCGTTGAGTTTCTTTATTCTTTTTTTTTTGGTAAAGTACCGTTGAGTTTCTTTATGCTCCATAAAAGCTAAAAGTCAAGCAGCACTCTAAAGTTGTTTGGTTAATCATGGAGATTAGGTGATGCATATTCAAAGAAAAGATATGGAGATTAGTTAGTCGCACAAGCATAAATCTGATCCATGCTTCTCCATTTTAATGTGGAGTAAGAAATTAATGGAAGATGGACAAGCTGAATAAATCTGGTATTTTTCTCGTAGCTTAAAACTTTTGGAGTGGTTGGCTATGCGCTCTTTAACATTTTTCCAGAAGCAGATCAGCTCAAATATTCACTTCCTTGCGCTTCATGAATATAATTTGCTTGTTTCCATGTCATGGATTTAACTGTTCTCTCACTTGTGCCAAGGATGGTTTACATGTCTTGAGCTTTCTCAGATTCCATCAGTCATGTTAAATTTTATTTATATTTAACACAAATCAAGTTATTGTATAACATTTTAGGATTTAGAGTAATTAACTACTATGTGCTGGTTAATAATGTCTACAGATAATGCGCGTACTTTATTATATAGAATGACATGCTGCAGGTATTGAAGCAAGAGGATTTATTTTTGGCCCTCCCATCGCATTGGCTATTGGTGCAAAATTTGTCCCAATGAGAAAACCCAACAAATTACCTGGTATATTTCGTTGACTGAACTGTTTTCACCAATGAATGGCATATGTTGCGAGTAGTTGGCAGTTGGCAGTTGCTCTTTATTTGATGGAGGAACATGGCTCACGATTGGTCATCTTACAGCATGGTACTGAATTCAGTAATTGGAAAACTGTTGAATGCAAATATGAATTTCGTTGCTATAGGAACTGCATGTATCGGTGAATTGTTTGACCATGACTGGTGATGCTAAGGATATCATGCACATTAATATTCTTTAGTTCTTGCCAGTTTTTCTAGTGAAAACATAACATCGGTTTCACGTAGGGCAGTGTACAGCAACTGTTATAGAACCTGCTTCTTCTGGTGAGGAGGGAATCCAATTATATTGTTCCACATAGGAGTGCTTTTCCCTTTATGATTAGAATCCCCATTGCCTCTGTAAGCTTCAAGGGTCATTGTGATGCACCTTAAACTGTCCCTTGAAGCTACTTGATGAATATGCCTCAACAGTGCTGGCATCATAGTTCGTCTGCTGCCTTGGTGCCTTGTGGTAGGATAATGTTTAGTCATACCGCAACAAAATGACATACACTGTGTAATACCATGTACTGTGTTTTATGTCAAATTGATCCCATTGTTTGTCGTTTTTGGAATTTATCATCAAATGGGGCATTGCCTTATGGTATCTTGGTTGGTAACTTCAGGGGAGGTCATCTCAGAGGAGTACTCGTTGGAATATGGAACAGACAAGATGGAGATGCATGTAGGAGCTGTGCAACCAGGGGACTGCGCCTTGGTAGTAGACGATCTTATAGCAACGGGTGGAACATTGGGTGCAGCAGTGAAGCTTCTCGGTATTATACTTTGGCTCTATTCTTCTCTAATCGACAGAGAGACAATATTTGCCGAAACTTTGTTATCCTTGTCTGATTTTGTCGAATGGAAAGGGGGTCTTTACGTCAATTATTGAGAGCGGACGATAATTGTCGGAACTTTGGCACGCTCTCGTATGCACACGAACACATGCATACTGTTTTCTGCCATATTACCCTCTTGAATTTCCAAGTATCCTTACATATCTTTCTGCATATTTGCAATCCTGTCCTCTCTTCAGAGAGTCTGTGCACTCATCTTGGGAGGTTTTCTTGCAGAGCGTGTTGGGGCGAATGTGGTTGAATGTGCATGCATGATTGAATTACCGGAGCTAAAGGTATGCACTTATATCCCTGGCAGAATGTCTTGATAAAAGGTTGATATCCCTAGCTTAGTGCAATGGAGCTCATTGCTGCAACTGAATGAAGAGCGATTGTGGGGTAGAATTTTAGGTCCTGAGCAGAAAGGTCATTCTCAGAGAGAGTCAAAAAATCTTTCATCTCTATGTTTGGAGTTTGGCGTACTATATTAGATTTGTTGTAATAGGGCACAGTTTTCTTGTACATATAATAGAAGGATATGGTTAGTAGGTTATTGGGTAAAAAAGAAAAAGAGAAGAATACGGTTGATCAATATCTAATGATTGATTATATCAAGAAGTTTGCAAGAACATTTAGGTCTTTGAAATAGGAACGTAGTACTGCAACCAACAAAAACATTCCTGTGGTTTGAGAGCTTATCAATATATGCAGGAGATTTGTCCTGTCCTTTCGAACATTCAGTATCTGCAGGAAAAACTTTGAACTATATTTCCTTAAGCTTGATGTATCGATAAGTCATATTATATAAGTAAATTACTCAAACAAAAAGTTGCTCTTTGACTGTATGCTTTTCTAATAATCAAAAGAACCAAGAAAATAATGTCAGGGGCAAAGATGAAGGACCAAAAGAATATCAGTAAGTCTAGGGCTGTCAAATGGGTGCACTCTAATTTTGAACCTCATTTTAAATAATCACTAAACAGGGTCAAAGTTTCTTGTTCCCATCGGTGTTTGATTTTATTTTTCTTCTGTTTTTCCTTCAGGGCCGAGATCGGTTGGGTAACAAACCACTATTTGTTCTGGTAAGTTCAGATATTTAAAATGTGGTGGCAGTGAAACACCAACTTATCTTCAGATCAGCGAACCATTGCTGGTGCTGCTCTTGAGCTGGAGATTATTAAAGATCGCTAGATCCAGTGGATGTTTCGCCGGCAATAAGACTTTATTTTACCTTTTGGCGAGGAGGTATGGTTTGGCTAGTTTTCCCTTCTTTTCTGTTTTTCCAGATTGTTCTTTCCTCCTTGCTTCCTCCCACGGGAGCTTGTGGGAAGCTCAAGGTTGGAACCTGGGACATGCACAAGAGTCCCGAGGAAGATGACCATAATTCGGGTCTGATTGTGCTGTGTAAACTCGCCTTTCGATTTAAACAGCTGTACTCTGTTTGCGATTGAATTATTATGTGGACATGAAGATGTGAACTTCTTCCTTTCAAATAACCGTCCAAATGAAAATTTAATTCGATCGCGATCTGCATCTTTCTGCTACAGATTAGAACATTCCTCATATTTTTGCGTGTTGCATTACTCTGCTAGCAAAATCGATGAACGAGCCGAATGTCGTGAGATTGTAATATGTCCGTGTCCTTTCAAAATGTCCGAGACGTCGAGTCAAAGTACTGTGAATTTTTTAAAAAAAGAGAACGTGCTGTTAGCTTGCTTGCGTTCGCATTGCAAATTTTCAGCAAGGTCAATACGATCATTCAATGGCCATTCGTGGTGCTGAAACTTTATAATTAGTTCGTTGAACCAGAACTTTTTGAAACGGGAACGATTTACTGTTTTCATCTTTTCATGATTGTACTGCCGATGCTTAATGAAAATCGATGAAGAGAAACAGTAGGAGCAAATTGAGTGATTGGTTGATGCTGTAGGTCCGTGCGTCAAGATGATAAATCCTCGAACCTGTTCTCAAAATTTGGCGTAAACGTCGTCTCGCGATCCTATTCAAGAATTGGAGAGGATTTAAAGGAAAAAGTGTAAAAAGAAGTCTTAAACCTATTGCATTAGTGTCAATTCAGTCTTAAACATTTTGCATTGGTGCCGATTCAATTCTAACCCTTTTGTATATTTGTTAATTGAGTTAATTCGGCAAATTTTGGTCGGAAATTCATTGTCGTGAATGTCGACTGTCCTACATGGCACGGTTGGCGCTGATGTACATATTTTTTTAATATTATTTTAATAATTTTAAATAAATATATAATTTTTAATGATTGAGGAAAGAAAAAAAAAAGAAAAAGACCAAAATATTTATTAAAAATTATTAAAAATATTTAAAAATATCAAAAAATGTCAACGTCGGTGCGAGTCATGTTATGTATAACAATCGATGTCCACGTCAAAGAATTTTTTGCCAAAATTGACCAGATTGACTCAATTAACAGAAATGCAAAAGGTTTAAGATTGAACTGACACTAATGTAAAATGTTTATGATTAAATTAACGTAAATACAAAATGTTTAAGACTGAATTGGTACCAATATAAAAAGGTTTAAAATTGAATTGACATAAATAAAAAGGTTTAGGATTATTTTAACACTTTTCCCTCATTTGAATCGTTAATTACTATTACCGGTGCGAATTTTGCATGAGGATAACAATGTTGTGAATCATCATGGCCCATCACAACCCACTCCCTTTCCCACCTACTCCATAGATGATGTTGGGACCTCTCGCACCTTCATGTCAGTGTGGAACTCATAAGGTACAAATCAACGTGAGCGACGCCGATTTCCGTTTTACATATCCCCAATCAAGAAAGAATATATAGGAAGGAGATAGAACATCTCAACAAAACGAGGTGGAATGTGAAAAACCTACTTTTCCATTACAGTTGGGCAACCAACAAGGTAGCCGCAAATTTCGATCGTAACTATTTACATTTTCTTCCATAATATCTTACGATATTTTGTTTCAAACAGTCTCTCTGGCCATCTCTTTCGCTCGACCTTTCCCCTTGCCATTTCTTCTTCGCCCGCAACACAAGTCATTCACGCAACTCCAAACCTATTTCCTTTTTGACTCCTCCCATGTTGGAACATGTAAAGTTCTTTGCTCATTGACAAATATATATATATATATATATAGAGAGAGAAAGAGTCAGAGAGAGAGAGAGAAGGGCTTTGGTTCGACTATAAATAATATTATCTTGGCGAAAGACCCCCCAGCGGCCGCCTCTTCTAGATGTCCCGCGCGGCTCGTTTGTCCAGCCATCCGTACCCCACGATTCGTACTTTGTCCGTGCATGCGTGTTGTAGGGCCCGCGCCCAAGAAAATATAAAATTTCCCGGGGCCCACTGAAGATAATTCCGACCCGTTGGCCGAGTTATTTCATGGATCCTCACTTTGACATGATCACGTGATTCACGAGCACATAAAGAAAATTATCATTTTTTTTTAAATATATTACAATTGTACTAATTTAGTCATAATTTTTCTTGATTAATACAATTATAAAGTTTTTTTGCATTTATATCAATTCAGTTCATCCGATTGATTTTGACCAGAAATCTCTGACGTGTGCGTCAGCCGTGCCACGTAGGATAATCGACGCCGACATGGACTAAATTTAATATTTTTTGAATTTTTTTATTTTCCTTTTGTTTGTCTTCTTTTTCCGGACTTAGGGTCGGGACTCCCTCATCAAATTTGGCTAGGTAAGGGCATCGCGGCCCTCACTGGCCTTGGGCAAGGGCGTCGCAACCCTAAGTCCAGAAAAAAGGTAAAAAAAAGAAAAATAAAAAATAAAAAATTATAAAGATTTATTCCCATCAGCGATTTTGGTCAAAATTGACCAGACAGACTTAATTGGCAAAACGTGAAAATATTTAGAATTAAATTGGCCAAAAAAAATTTAAGACTGAATTGACACGATTACAATAGGTTTAGGACTTTTTTAGTAATTTTTCTTTGACTGTATTTGGAGAAGGGAGATCGATCTAAATGAACTGCTCGTTTTCTAGACCTTTCCCTGCCTAGGCTCGATTAACCAACCCTTAAAAGTTTTGTATTTTCTTAATCATGAACGTGATAGTAGGCTGGACTCCCTTATTAATCAATCTAGTTTCGACTCCACACTTACGAAAAACCAACTTAAACTAATGGCGCAGTTAAAACACGACATAAGTTTTGAACTGATGGTACAAGTAAAGGCGTTTACTTTTATCTGCGATCAAGAGTGAATTGAAAGAAAGATTGTTGATTCCTCATCCGAACGATACTTTCAAGTTCTCGGATGCACAAGTCCAATGGCATCTTAGAAGAAAAAGCACTACCAAAGTTTCAAATCTATCGCATTGATACTAATTCAGTTCTAAATCTTTCAATTGAATCAATTTAGTCCTAAATCTTTTTGTATTGATATCAATTCAATCAATCCAGTCAATTTTGACCGAATATCGCTAACGTGGAAGTTGGTGATGCCATGGAGGATGATCGGCATCGACGATCATATTTTATAATAAATTTTTTCGAAATTATTATTATTATTATTGTTTTCCTTTTTTTGTCTTAAACTTTGGCTTTGGC
>JANUWG010000769.1:0-10544 GCA_025175695.1 Eugenia klotzschiana | reverse complement strand
TGAAGGTTATGTATGCATATGTATCGAAGAAGGCACGCACGCTCAATTAGTAATGTGTATCGAAGTTAGATCATGGACAAGCTAATCGGACGCAGATAGCCGATGAAAGGATGAAATTTAATGACGTTGGGCAGGCAAAGAGACCTCTTCGGATTTGTTTAATAGAGAGTTGATGGGGGAGAAGAGTCTCCCCTCTTTGATTCTTTTGGGGGATAGAGATGGGTCGCATCGCGATGGGGAAATTTGACGTGAATTGTTTGAACAAGTGAATTTTACTTGTTCTGAACTGGACACATTTTCTGAATGTTGATTAACTCTAATATGACATAGTCACAAAATGAGTCTTTCCAATACTTCTCTTTCCCAATCATCACACTTTCGATCACGCAATATAGCTTATTTTAGCGACTTCGACTTTTTAGATCTTATAAATTTGTTGTTGTTTGGTGAGTAAGTGCATAATAATATTTCTAATGACAAAACTATGTCAGGCAATTAGGCACTTCTGTCGATAGATTGGTGAAAGAGTTTGAAGCTGAATGGAAGCCCGATTCGGTCGATTATTCTAGAAATTTCGTGGAGTTTTGTAGCTTAAAGGCTCTTATCAACATGTGTCCAAGCTTAGGTGAGAAGATAAGTGATGGATCTTTCAGCCGGTTGACATTCGACATGATGCTTGCATGGAAAACGCCTAATTCATCTGATGAGGAGCCTGTACTGGTGAGTACCATTTTATTCAATTAATTATAGATAGAGGTGTCTGGAACTCCAAGAGAACATTCGAATGCTAAGCCTCTATACCCTGATGCTTGACCATCTGGCAATTTAGTGATACCACTGCATTTTGGACTTGCAAGCTGCAACTAATTCTTGTGTTCCTCTCTAGGATTATTTTCATGTACATATGATTTACAGGAGTCCGTGGCGAAAGAGAAAGAAGAGAAGAAAAAACAAATGGTAACATTGCCTCAAGAACACGATGAGATCCCCCTCTTCTATTCAGACCTTATGCCGCTACTTGTAAGAGATCCCTTACGGACTATTTGATGTATTGTCATATGAGATTTCTCCTAACTATATTCTTTTGAGAACTTGACAATCAAGATTATCAGTTTTCATTTATGGGCATATTTGTTTTCATCTAGGTCGACCATGGGCCTGATGTTGGGGAAGATGCATTTGTGTGGTTGGCAACCTTGTTTCCACTGGTTGCAGACATGGCCAATGCGAAATTTACCTTTGAAACTCTTACAGCACCTACAGGAAATCGTCTCCATTTTCCTGCATATGATAAATATCTGAAAGAAATTGACAAGTAATGCATCCAAGCTTCGCGTGAATTAGCAAAATTATCACGTGCTGATTTCAAAACCTGTCTTAGATAATCGTAGGATTTAGGAGGGGAAACGACCAAGACAGCAGAATCGGTAAATAGTGATGTAAGACTATGATGCTCAGGCAAAGGCCATGGATATTTCAGGGGTGACGGCTTTTTGTTGCTTTGAAATTACCCGAACTAGTCATGGACCTGATCTTGCAGAAATACTTCATTTCCAATCTTCCGAGGGGACCATCGGAAATCTCAGTTTTTAATTTTCATTAATGCATCGCTCGAAGTGAATCCTACCTACCATCGGATACAAGTGCCTGCTACAGCAAAGAGCGTGTTCTTAGTGAATGACTTTCCTGAGAAGAAATCTCGAGCCAAATAAGAATCATTTAGCTCCTTCAGACATACTGGGCCCTCTATGCTGCATGTATATCTTTTATTTATCTTCTTTTCAATTCATCAGGGCTGCTTCAATTTTTCTTCTTTGTCCGTGGCATCTCGTGCAGATGCATTAGGTATTTGCAGAAACAGGAGGTGCCAAAGGGTGTTGACTTAGCGGATGATGAATTGATTTTGCATGTCGAGGGAACCGCAAGCACACAAAGAGTAGTTCGTCATATTGGAGGAAAGAGCTGGCCTGGTTTGTCCTGGATTCATACGTTTTCGTTTTTAGCCCTTGAGCTGATCTTTAGCTTTAGATGTTTTGGTTTCTTGAGATCTTTTATTCTTAAATATGCTTTCCTAGGTAGACTCACCTTAACAAATTATGCTCTCTACTTCGAGGCTTCGGGAGTCATCACGTATGAAGATGCAATTAAGATTGACCTTTCAAAGGACACTGAACACACTGTGAAACCTGCTGCTACAGGGCCCTTCGGGGCTCCGCTTTTTGACAAGGCTATGGTGTACGAGACCCCCGAACTGTCAGCTCAGTTCCAGAAGTATCGACCCTGACGTCGTTTCCAGATATTGCGTGTCTGTTACTAGCACATACGGCTTGTTAGATCACTGACTAGTGAGCTGCCTGACTTTTCTTTTTCTAGATCAGAGGGAATTGTTCTTGAGTTTCCAGAGATAACAAGCTCTACAAGGCGTGAACACTGGCTAGTGCTTACGAAGGAGGTAATGTTGATGCACAAGTTTCTGTCCAGACATAAGGTGGAGAGCCCATCACAAGCGTGGGAAATACATTCACGGACAGTATTGGGGATCGTGAGGCTCCATGCAGCGAGAGAGATGCTAAGGATATCGCCGCCTCTCCCTCGAAATTTCTTCATCTTTGCTTTGTTTTATGAGTTGCCAAAGGGTGACTACGTGCTTGAAGAGATGGCCGAGAGCCTGAAGAAGGGTGGAAGCGGACAACCGTGCAGTGCTAGCTCGATATTGAGAACTCTTAACATGTCGATATGGAGACTCCCAGATACGAAAGTTGAAGAAGCGGGCGAGGAATGGACCGCGGCTAGTGTCCGAGATGACAACAACTGCTTCTCATTGCAGACAGCCATCGACAAGGTTAGAGAGGAAGAAAAGGAAATTGAAATTGCAAAGGCTACCACAGAGGGGATGAAAGAGGAAGGGATCGGTGATAGTGCTGCTGTTCTTATGGTTAGTCTGCACGATTCAAACATCTCATGTGTCGTGCGATGAAAGAATCTGCAATGAAAAAATGAGGAAATTAACCACTATGGTCCTCACGTCAGAAGGGGAGAAAACTCTGTAATTTGCATTTGCATTTTACGGCAACGTGGTTCATTCTGCTTTGCTTGCAGGAACTCTTAAAGCAACTTAAAGACGCCATCCTGCCCAAATCACAAGAAATACTAACATGGCAAAGGCCAAAGACAACCCTCACCGCACTTGCAGCAGCTCTCGTGATAATTTACAAGTGAGTCGTCATATTCCGACACGTTATCATGGGTCGCAAGCGACACACCCAGAAATGTGCTTGGGTAAACAGCTTTGATCTTGCAGGGAGTGGATCAATAGGGCTATAGCAGCCGGCTTGTTTTGGCTTGTGCTGAAGATGCTCCACGCGAGGAAAGAGAGGAAAGTACACCGAAGAGAGGAGATCGTGGTGTGCACAGCGTCCGACAAGAGCACGATGGAGAGCATCGTATCAGCTCAGCGTGGGCTACGAACCGTCCATGGCATGGTGCAGAAAGCAAACATCGCGCTGCTAAAACTCTGGTCAATATTTCTCTGGAGGTCTCGAAAGGTACTCTCGTTTCTTCATCTCGTGTGGGAAAACCTGTTGAGTTTCCTTTCTTACATACGGGGCTCAGAAACTCTTCTAGAATGCATATTTTTCCTACAAATGAATGGTTTTTAACCCACGAGTCTGGGCTTCAACATTTGAGCGACTACGTACACGCTACAGTATCTAAGTTCTTCTTTCCTTGTTTGTCCTTTTTCCAACCCGAAATCTGGGTGCTCGCTCTTCCCGCCGGCCAAGCGATGACGATTTCTTCCGTTCCGATCGCAGCATGCCGAGATGGTGATGATGGTGTCCTGCGCCGTGGCCATAGTGATCGCAGTGATGCCGCTGAAGTACCTCTTTATGGGAGCCACCGTGTACGGTTTCATGGCGACATCGAAATTGGGGAAGCACCTGCAAGACGACCGTCCGAAGAGACGGCTCGAGGAATGGTGGGACTCCATACCGGCCACGCCCGTGCGCGTCGTCGACAGAGCTGAGGACCGTCCCGCCGGCGACGGCAAGCGCTCGTAGTACATAGATAAGCGGTCGCACGTTCTCGTCAACGCTCAAAATCCCGAAGATTTCCGACCTTGGAACACCCACATTTTTTTTTTTTTTTACTATGTGTATGATCTTTTTGGACCCGTAAGTGTTGGATATGTGCAAGGGTGAGCAAATAGCCCTCCTAAAGCGACGGAGCCTCGTTCACCTTTTATTTATGCCGAAAGATATTGCCCCCCCGGACTTGTCAAAAATTGATCAATACATCCTTATTCTGCCTAATTTCACCAATCGAAACATTTTAGTGATCTTTAAAGACATCTAAAATACGTGGAAAGCTTTCGGTTCGAGCTCGACAATCACGATAGCTCAACATATATTTAACATACAAGTATTGAAACTTAATCGCGCGCAGAGTAAAATGTAGACTAAATGAACAAACAATCAGTCGATCAAGATAAATAGTATAAAGTAGATCATTCTACCTTAGTCCTAGAGCTTTCACTTACCTAGAGTGAAATCTCCAATAAAGCGAGCCTTTAATCAACTCGAAATCGAAATCATTATTAAAATCAACAGCTATTATTCTTTAGAAAACAACAAAGATAACTTAGAAAAAATAAAGTCCATTAGATTGACAGTGAGGGTTTTGAACTTTGATTGTCTTGAAAGAGATTCAATTAAGGGCATGTGGCAAGTAATAAGGTGAGAATTGAGACATTTTTCCGAGTTAAGGAGATGACAAATGGCATCCTCTTGGTGCCGACGAAACTAAACAGGAAAGAAAGCAATATTATATATGAACATATTCCGATCCATCTCAACCGTTGAATAATGAACTTCGTCGACGGGTCAGATAGCGTAAAGTGCATGTGTCTCACCGAAAGAAAAAGAAGTGCATGTATTGGATAATTTCTCGGAACAGTAAAGATCTCCACCGGTACATCAGTTCTTTATTCACTATCATCTTCATCTTCTTCTTCTTCTTCCTCTCTCTCTCTCTCTGTCCTATGGACCACACCTGAAAATGAAACTGTAGCCCTAAAACCCTCGATAAATCCCCCCTCCCCACCATGACCGACGGCGGAGGGGAAGATGCCACCATGAACTCCTCCGATCAAACCGATTCTCAGAAGGCTCGAGCGCTAGAAGACCTCGTCCAAGCCCTGTACTCCTCGCTCTCGGGCCTCTCCGCCTCTTCGAGGACCATCCCCTCGGAAAGAGACTTCCATTTCTACCGCAACTTCGACGACTTTAAAGCTCCGATAGGAGAGATTACTGAGAAATCCGCTTCC
This sequence comes from Eugenia klotzschiana, assembly GCA_025175695.1. Classification (NCBI taxonomy): domain Eukaryota; kingdom Viridiplantae; phylum Streptophyta; class Magnoliopsida; order Myrtales; family Myrtaceae; genus Eugenia; species Eugenia klotzschiana. The sequence continues at coordinate 5,221 of JANUWG010000769.1, read as the reverse complement.
CTGCTGCAGGCGATCGGTTCGTCGGCCGTCGCCTTGGGCAAAGACGTCGCCTTTCCCGAGGACCTTGAGGACGCGTACGATTGGCTGGTCAGTGTGAACGACGAGGTCTTTGAGCAGTTTGATGCCTCGGCGGACGAGTTTCGGAGGGTGAGGAAGGAGGAGGAGGAGACCGGGAAGAGGATAATGGAGGTTGACGGAGGGTTTCAGCTGGTGCATGGGAAGAAGAAGAGCAAGGCGGTGCAGGGCTCGGTCAATCGAACTGCGGCTGACTCGGTTAACGGGAGAGGGGAATCGAGTGTGAAGGTGGCGAGTTTGAAAGAGAAAGTGGGCGGACCGAAGCCGAAGGTGCCGTTCCATATCCCGACGATAAGGAGGCCGCAGGAGGAGTTTTCTATTTCGGTGAACAATACGAACCAGCCGTTTCAGCATGTCTGGTTGCAGAAGAGCGGGGATGAAAAGAGGTTTATTCACCCGTTGGTGAGCTATAGATGTCATGTTTGAGTGGAATCTTTTCAGTTGTGAATCTTTTCGATTGTGGAAATTTGAACGATGCATGTGCTGGTTCGTGTTTATTTGTGCTAGTTTCTCATTGGGGAAGTTCTTGGTTTTCTTGGGGTGGATTCTTATGTAATTGATTTTGAGTTATGGACATCTTGGTTGGCATATTGTTTCCTTGCTCATTGGGAAAATTCTTTCACTTGGTGTTGATTTCTTTTTACCCTTCTTTATGGACAGGAGGAGCTCTCCATGTTGGATTTTATTGAGAAGCCAGTTGCCAGCAAAGAGCCTGTTAAACCACCGACAATGGACAACACGCCATTTAAGCTTGTAGAGGAAGTTAGAGACTTGAAAGAAATGGCAACTAAATTGCGCGCTGTAGATGAATTTGCGGTATAACTTCGGCTCTATTAGTCATACTTATTCAACTACTGATGTGGTTTATTGGTAACAATTGCGTGGAAGGTTTATGAAAATTAGGTTTTGATTTTCCTTTGGACCATCTATCTCACAATTAGGCATGGTTCTAGTTTAGTATAAGAGTTGCTTTACTTTTAAAACAATTGCCTGTTTATTTCTTCCACATTCTTCTGTTTTTCCGTGCTCTAGCAAGTTTTGGCATTTAGAACAATATGGAGGAATATGCTACATCAAATGAAGTCAAAACGAAATGAGACGATAGAATAATAGTTTGTATCATTGTCTCCCTTCCAACCGATGGCTGTTGTTGAACTCTTTTGTCTGCAATTATCTAGGTCGACTTGGAACATAATCAGTATCGATCTTTCCAAGGCTTGACTTGCTTGATGCAAATTTCCACCAGAACTGAGGATTTTGTAGTGGACACTCTAAAGCTTCGAGTTCAAATTGGACCACATTTGAGGGCTGTTTTCAAGGATCCTACCAAGAGAAAGGTTGAAACCTTGTCTTTTATGTTCACATTGTTTAACTTAGTTTGGTCACTTTGGTGTCTAATAAGGTGCATTATGATATTTGACCAGGTCATGCATGGAGCAGATCGAGATATAATATGGCTCCAACGGGACTTTGGCATATATGTATGCAACATGTTTGATACTGGACAGGTGCCGTTCCTGATTTTGCTAGCTGTTTAATTTCTCCTTTAAAGATCGCCATAGCTGAACTCTTGCCAAAAATTTTAAGGACACAGTTTCGAAAAGAAGACTGTTCTTGATTAAGGAGTCTTTGTCTTAATCTTTGAAGTTTCAAGGGATTCTGTTTCTGTCATGACACCTAATGTACTAGATTCATTTCACAGGTACATGCTTGATCGCCTTGGTCAGATTTCTAGCCATCCTATGTGCATATTTTAGTATGATAGCTGAGAATTATTTGTATAGTCTTTGATTCCCATAGTTATGATGGATTTTGGCTGGGATGCTCAGAGAAATATCCAGGGAAAATCAATGATGAATGCTAATCTTTTGAATCATGTACAAACAATGTGATGCATTTAAGTGGTTCTCCTAGTTGTCGGAAATAACATCTAAAGGGTCTAATTCTCTTGATCCTCAGGCTTCAAGGGTTCTGAAATTGGAAAGAAATAGTTTGGAGTATCTGCTGCATCACTATTGCGGAGTTACTGCTAATAAAGAGTAGGTTTGCTTTGCTTCTTAAGCTCTTTGTTTCTCTCCTTTCTGTTATACCAAATTTGATGATCAACTTTATGCAGATACCAGAATGCGGATTGGAGACTACGGCCTCTTCCACCCGAGATGATGAGGTAATATGCATCAGGAGCCCATTAAAGGATGAATTGAGAATAAATAAGAGTCTGCAAAGGTTGATCTTAGTAGAGACAAACTTAAAGTATTTAATTTACTGTTTCTTCACCTTATGTCTTATCTGGACAGATATGCAAGAGAAGACACACACTATTTGTTGCACGTTTATGATGTGATGAGGAATGAATTGCTCGCCTTGTCTGGAAATTCGAATGATGCTTTAGTGGAGGTATTTTCTTTGATTACCACTTCCAACTCAAATTATTTGGTCATGGAGATCTTATGGGCATCCACGTTCAGAAACAGACAGTGCCAATTAGTTCGGCTTTAAGTGACCTTGGATTGCCAGATCCCACTGCTCATGGGCACGTTTTTTGTTTCTGGAGAAGAGTTGCGTTGTTGGGGAGGGGGTGTGTGTTGTTTTACCTTTTGTTTTAAGCTTGCTTCCTTTCCTTTTTTAACAAGGGCTTTGGAAGGACTTACATATCACGCTTGAATGTTGGACTTGATGACATATATTCCTCTTAATATGTCAGTGCATGTTCGTGATCCAACTCGAAAGCATTTGCAGATGAAAGACTTTTGCTGGGATGTGGGGTTTCGTGCACTGTGTTCAACATCGGAATCGTGTGTGCGTCATATCATTTTTTTTGTTTCTACTTCGGCACTGGCCATTTGACTTGACTTAATCCTCTTCTCTGTTTGTGAGCCACTTTTAGTTGTTGGTTAACTATGGGAGGGGATTGTATGAAAATAATTTATGGGTTCAGGTAGCAAGAATGGCGCTTCATTCTAGTAGTTCCCCCACTGAAATTTCTTTTATGCAAACAGGTCTACAAGCGCAGTTATGATTTATGCATGCAGCTTTATGAGAAAGATCTTTGGACAGATACTTCATATCTCAGTATCTATGGGTTTGTTGCTATATTGCTGATCTTTTTAGTTATGCTTTGGCTGACTCTATTGTTCTTTGGCTAATTTCAATGATCTTGCAGTAAAAGACATGACACCTAGTTTCTCCTCTACCTATTCAGGTTGCAAGGGGCTGGGTTCAATGCTCAACAAATTGCTGTTGTCGCAGTATGTCTTGGATTATTTCTTCCTTCAATTGAACTAGGATTGTATAAATACCATCTGTAACTTCTACAACTTTCGCATGCACCTGGTTTAGATGTCTTTATCAAGCGGTTCTGTTATTGTTGCACATTGAAACTTTAGGTTATACATGATAGTTTTTAAGCATTTCAACTTTTATCAATGACATAATTTGGTCTCTTTAGTAAGCAAGGTCAAGGTATTGTGTTATATCCCTCAATAACTTACCTAAGCCTCTTATAGGGGCTCTATGAATGGCGAGATCTTGTTGCTCGTGCTCAGGATGAAAGTACTGGTTATATACTGCCAAATAAAACTCTTCTTGAAATTGGTACTGCGAACTTGCAAAGTTCTACATTGATTTATCTGACCATTAAAACTTGTGCTTATACTGATTCATCGTTGATTTTTGTTTTGTGGAAAAAGCCAAGCAGATGCCTGTGACCACTGGCAAGTTGCTGCGGTTGGTCAAATCAAGGCACCCATACGTTGAGTGTAATCTTACTTCGGTGGTCAGCATTATTAGAAATTCAATACAAAATTCTGATGCTTATGAAGCTATGGTGGAACTACTAAAGGAGCGCCGTATTGTAAGTTTTGCATTACACTGATGATGACACTGTATACTAGACTTGAAAATGGAGTTACCCATAAATAGTTCAAAAGTCTTATATACTTGCGAACTGATGGTCCCTTTTTAAGTTTCTCTAAGGCATTGTACAATAGGCCTTTGGCCTGTAAGAGTATTATCATATAGCAATGAGTGATAAGTCACAAATCTCTAAGAGAAGAGTGGAAAAATTGCTGTTCCTCAAGAATGAAGTTCAGAGCAAGTCAAAACTAAAGAATGCGATCATCCACTGAAAACTCGATAGTGTTATTGTTGCATTGTTATAACACCAATTAAAGCTACATGTTCGTCCTTGCACGCGTTATTAAGATGCTGAGTACATCAATGAAGAAAATCAATCAAAAAATGAAGTTCTGGCAGCTGAATATGTTTTTCCCTAAGTTGAAAAATGTCAACTCCTTTCTGAAGCATTTATCAGGAATGTAATTGGATGCTTCGGTTTGGCTTCTGGTTAGCGTTATTTTATTCATAGAGGGGATTGGTGATCATGAATCAAATCTATGTCCTAGTCTTTTAAATGCATCTTTGCTTCAATATGTACAATGTTTTCCTCTTGCGTAGGCTCCAGAGAATAGTTTATTGGTTAATGATGGAACTCAATCTGCCCCTCCTGATCCTCCATCAGAACAAAATGATGAGACAGTTGAATGTACCGAGCGCATCAGTACCATATGTCATAGTGTTGGTGATCATGGAAGCCAGGAAGTTATTCCTGGGCATACTGCCAAAGATGGGAAGGTTCTGTTGAATGTGGACCAGAGCAGAGACAGCACTGCTAAAACACAGTTATCGAGCTCTACAATTGTTGTAAGTCCTGTTTCTTGTCAATTTGTTATGAATTAGGTTACTATTTAAGTTCATTGTAGCATAAAAAGAGGTCATTGTCTGGAGTGTAGGGTGCTGCTGCTTCTGTTCAGGTGTTGAAGAAGCCTGGTGGTGCTTTTGGGGCTCTTCTTGGAAAGTTGGGCCCAAAGAGGAAATGTAACACTGGCGAAAAGGTTAACTCTAGTCATATTTCTGCTTTGGGTCTGTTTGTTTTGCAGAAAAGAAAAAAAGGGAAAACATTTTTCCAAAAATAATTATTTGGATCACTTAGAATAGCAAGTCAACTGAGAATATTTTCGTTATCAACAATAATTTATGCCAATGAGGAGGGCGTGTCTGGTGAATTTTGCTTAATGGTGAATTTTGCTTAATGAGTGTCTTGTTGTTCTTATTGACGAATGAATGTCGATAAACTGTATGTTTCTCC
>JANUWG010000768.1:0-10545 GCA_025175695.1 Eugenia klotzschiana | reverse complement strand
CTCGTCATGCAAAGTCGTAATTTTTAAAATTGAGAATGGAAAGTGGTATGAGGCTAAAATGTGAGGAGATTTTGTAGCATTTTCTAAGAAAGCTTATCTAAGTTCACTAAGACCGTATGATGGGATTGACATTAAGGGTGTTTGTATAAAGTTTAAACAAGTTCATTTCGAAAGTAGCTTAATTCATTCATTTATGCACGAATGAAAGACAACCTGTATAAATACATTTAGATAAGTTGAACAAATTTTGTACATATGATTCATATCTCACAAGAGTCGTGTTGTGGAAATGGTAGGGGTGATCATGGTTCCAATTATAATCGGGAACTGGAGAACTGAATCGATGAAAACAGGGTAGCTTTCAGATTGAGGGTGTGCAAGGTAGGTTCTATGTTTCAAAATTGGGGAGCCGATTTTGATGGGTAGATTCCAGTTCGACCTCCTAGAACTTGGAACAAAGTTTTGTGTTTTTTCTTGTTCTCTGTCTTAGAGTAATATTGCGATATTACATGGCATCCAATAATGAGTTTGTAATCGGGCATCATTAATCTGAGCTTCCATCTACGTCGATATCCATGATTGAAATTTTTGTTTTGTTAATGTTTCATATTCTTGGTGCGTGTAAATATGAGTTAAAGTAAGTGGATTGTAGCAGAAAATGGTGGCCATTAGATATGATAATTCACTTCAAACTTCCAATTAGAACTTGGCTAGAGTTCTAGGTTCCAAGGCATCATGGTTAGTAGATTATAGCAGCAAATGGAATAAAAGCATGCATGGAAAGTTTTAAGTTTGAAAAAATGGGAAACCCATTCCGGCGGTAGGTTAAATGGTTTAATAAATGAGTCATGCTCACATGACTAGTAAATGTGTCCAGTTCGAGTTAGCCATAAATTTGGCATAACAAGGTTAGGACAAACACCAATTGCCAACCTTGAATGTTACAAACTTGGGATTGCATTAGTTAATTGATAGGTCAGCTATTTCTACCATCAAACTTGATTTTCTATAGGGCAATTTAGGATCAATTGTATAGTAATTTCCTCTTCAGTGCACAGTCTATCAACTTTTTTCGTTCATTTCTATTTTTTCCACTTGCATTTGTTTTGTGTAATAGGATATTTTCTCTCATTCTTCAATTTCCATAGTTTAGAATTGTGGAATATGCATCTATGAAAAGTATTGGACGAGACACTTTAAATAAATTGAATAAGTTAATGCCAGAAAGTTTGATGTAATGGATACGAAGCAAATTACTCAAGAATGAAAATTTGTTATTGAGCATATAAAAAATTTGATAACGATATGACAAGACTTCTCTTCTAGCTATGCAGGATGCTCGTTTGATATTTTCAGAAAGAATTAACGATCCTACTTTTTCTTTTGGTCGGAAAAACAATCCTACTTGACAAATTAGAATTTAAATAGAAATTATCTTTCTACTTTTGGTCGAATAAATCTTTATTGAGATAACTAAGCAAAACGATCATCTTTCTACTTAGAAATAATCAATCTGCAAAAACTTAATCTCTAGTATGGCTGAGTATAATTGATCGATAGGATCGCGAATCGCTCAGATCAGATTGAATCAGCCAGATTGCTTCGATTCCCTAATTTCCTTAAAAAAAAAATCGACATCTGAGTGATCTGATTCCCTATTCCAAAGATAGATCCATCCCTCTCGCACAAAATGCCCTCCCACACCCACCTCTCTCAGCCCCACTCAACACTTGACAAATCTCGTATAAGCCTCCCCCTTCGAATTTTTGGTATCATAAATAATTCCTTGGTAAAGATTTCATCTTGGCACTGAAGCAAGATAATATTTCATCTTTATTTATTTACCGAGGTAATATTCCACTGGGCCGTTTGGGATCAAGTAATCATTCAACACAAAATAATCTAATTAAAAGAGAAAATTAGTGGAAAAACCAATGATAAGCATGGCAATGAAACATTTAAATTTTTGAGTACCAAAGAATTAAGCATGTTAAGAGCAAATTCTTTCTTACAAGTTACCATATTTTAATATTTAGAATATATGTATTCACAAAAAATGAATAATTTACAATTTTTTTTTGTAATAACAATTATTTGTATCATGTATGAAAGTTGATTCAGTGAAAATGATTAGCCATGACTATTATGGATAAATTATTATGAATGATAAAAATATTCTTTTGACTAATTACTTTGAATGATACAATTACATACAAATGTTATATTCTCAAAAAATACTTTTAAAATAATTCTCCTTAATTAAAACAATGCATTGAGGAAATGTACATGCCATACTGGACAATTGATTTTTACTAGATGGAATAAAATGGAAATTTTATGGGAACTGTTCATATCCAGTTACAATGGTTTACGCTAGCTAGCGACTGCGTAGGATTTGCATGATTCACTGACTTTCGTCTTTCGTCCCGATCGAAAATACTTTTAAAATAATTCGCCTTAATTAAAACAATGCATCGAGGTAATGTACATGTCATCTTGGACAATGGACATGACATGGATATCCACATAAAAATGAAAAAAAATTCAAACAAATTAGTTTCGAAAAGGAAATAAAACCTTAACAGGACCACGGTCACTTTAACCGGTGTCACGTGGATGTATCGACATAGAAAAATTTCAAACAAATTACTCAAAGAAAAAGTAAATAACAAACTTGCAGGCGGCGGCGGCCGCAGCGTTCCGCCAAATAGTGGTGGTCGCATCCGCCGCCCATGAAAACACACTTCGAAAAACAAGCATCCAGATAACCAAATCTCCGCCATTTAAATTGCAAATCTTTCCCAAAAACCAAAATCAACAAAAGATTTGGCAAAAAAAATGGGAGGGAAGACGAGAGAGAAGGCAGACGAGCATGGAGAATGATCAGATAGAGCTAATACAAAGGTCGAACGCCATCATCCCGGCGAGTCAAACCAATAGGGAAACATACAACATCATCACCTCATCTCCACCAAATCCAAGAGAAGCAAAAGTTGGAATCGAAATCGTGAAGAATCAAGACGAAAACCATGGACGAAAATGTTCGAAGAGAGAAAAGAAATCGCGAAAAGCCATGGACGATTCACGACGAGTTCGTCGAAACTTTGCGGAGGGGGACCCTCCGACTACGGCTGGCTACTGAATCTGCTAAAGCAACGCACACGGGTGGGCGAAACCCTAATTGCTTGCTCCCATTTATAGAGGAAAAAGCTCAGCGAATGGCTGGATCGTGACGACGTCGCTTCAAGGAGGGAAATCCGTGATGTGACCGGCCGTTTTACGGTGTCGTTTTCAAGTTGGTCCGATCCGATCCTTAAAGGCCGACGATTGTCGCAATGGCTGATCGGGACGACGTCGCTTCAAGGAGGGGAATCTAATCTGTGATGTGGTCCTCCTATCTTACGGTGTCGTTTCAAGCTGGTCCGACGCTTTGGTTTGAGCCCCACCACCATCGACCGCGGAAATTCTCGAATTCGAGCGGAATGGCGAAAATGCCCTCACCGTTCTCGTTGAATTCCCCAGAGTGTCCTAATTCCACCGGGGTCGAGCCGAAGCGGCGAAACCGCCATAGCAATTGAGAAAAGCTTCTCTCTCTCTCTCTCGCGCTCTCGATAGAGAATGGGTGGTCAATCCATGAGGCATTTTCTCCATAACATGCGTGAGCTCTCTCTCTCTCTCTCTCTCTCTCTCTCTCTCTCTCTCTCTCGATCTCGATGTAAATTCCGCTGTTTTATTTTTTGATAAATTGATGTAAATTCCGCTGTTTAGCTTCTATAAATCTTAGAGTCAGCAATTGAATTCTTTTTCCTCATTTGCAAGTGTCTAGATTTGCCGAGTTCTGATTTTTTTCAGGTTAATAATATCCCATAAAGGAGTTGTGTGTTTACAAATTCGATTCATCTGTGAATGAGCTCATATAGGGATTGGTTCCCGCTCTTGTTATTCTGCCTGATCATACAGGTCTCGCTAATGATGTGTTGAAGGGCCAGGAGTCCCCTAGAAGGTTAGTGTCTGCTGTGCTTAGTAGACATCGGTCGCAAGTGTCGAAGACCGAGGAGCTCGAACCCAATGAGGTGGAGAAGAATGGGGGTCGAGTTTCTCCGGAGTCCGAAGTGCAGAGGAAGATGATTCATGGTTCTGGGATGAGCAGGCATAGCTCTGATGATGAAGATTTGGGTGATCGTAAACGGAAAATCGAACTAGCTTGGCTCCCAAAGGCTTTGGAACCGGCGCTGCAGATGTGCAGGTGGGCTTTGCCGACAGGTATTTTAATTGCAATCTGTGTTCCTCCGCAGATAGTTTTACAACCTGGTGATAATGAGGAGTTCTGACAGTTTCACAAGCTTCTTTTATTACAATCACAATTGCTGGTTCATTTGTTAGAGTTTGTGTAAGACTTGATAGCAAGCTTTGGATGATGTGCATCCATTCCGGTCACCGGAAAGGAGGAAGTTCTTTGTGACATTTCATGCCTGTTTAAATGAAGAGGTGATGTGATAGAGTATTGAGATGCATGTTCTGTGTCACCTTTTCATTTAAGAGCAGAAGGTTTCTGGGCAGGGCTATATTGGTATCTATGCAATTCAGCATCTACCATGTGAAAGTCATTGACTTTGTAACTAAATTTTCAGGGAATGGAGGTCAAGGCGGAAGCTGCTCGCCACCAACTGCTAGGTCTGTTTCGGAGATCATTGCAAGCATCCAAAGGAGTAAAATGGGAGTCCAAGACTGGAGCCTAGGTGATCTTACTGTGGGCTTGTATCTTATTTATCTTCGTCAAGCATCTGCAAATCCTTTCGAGGATATAAATGGTGTTTTGATATCTTCTGATGCAATAGTAAGTAACAACCCGACTTAGCTGCATATTGAGTAAATACATGCTTCTTTCGTCTTCTGACTGAAAGTACAAATGAAGGGTTATGAGTTTTGTGTCCACTGAACTTTGTCTTTCATTTTGTGGATCCACTTTTCAGGTCCAAGATCTCATGTATCACACTGAATTGGCTAAAGGTTGTTATAAGGATAGTGCTGCTAGTATTGCCAGAAACAGCATGCTTCGAGAAAGCAATGTGTTAAAATTTGTGAAGAGCTCTAGCATCTTGAGGCCTGGTTACTACATAGGGATTGACTATCGCAAGAAACATGTAATATTGGGAATTCGAGGAACACACTCTGTGTATGATCTGATCACTAATGTTGCCTCTTCAAGCCATGAAGAAGTCACGTTTGAGGGCTACTCAACCCATTTTGGTACTGCTGAAGCTGCGCGTTGGTTTCTTGCTCATGAGATTGGAACCATCAAGCAGTGCTTAGATAAGCATGAGGTAGTATTAAGTTCTTTTGTAACACGAAGAATATTTATCTTTTAGAGTAATTTTCCGTTTCAGAGGTTTCATGACAAGTTTGTTTAACAAAGTTTATTGTCAGGGGTTTAGGTTAAGGCTAGTTGGCCATTCTCTTGGTGGTGCTATAGCTTCTTTACTTGCAATAATGCTACGCAAGAAATCAGAAAAGGAGTTGGGCTTCAGTCCAGAACTTGTTTCTGCTGTCGGATATGCAACACCTCCTTGCGTTTCCAGAGAGCTTGCGGAAAGCTGCTGTGATTTTGTATCAAATGTCGTTATGCAGGTAGAAATACATTCATTTTTGTGTTATCTTCTTATCTAGATAGCACAGCAGTTGGGTGATAGTAGTGTTGATTTGCTGCAGTATTTTGGTGATTGTCTTATTTGCAGCTCATCTTACTATTCTTACTTGAGATTATATACAGGATGACATAGTACCAAGATTAAGTGTCGCTTCATTGACGAGACTGAGAAATGAGATTCTTCAGACTGACTGGTGAGTGGAAGTCGCCTTGCGGAAGCTAATGTGACCTTTTTTTTTTTTAATCATATTTATGCAAGAAAAAAGTTGCTTCCACTTGTTGAGAAAAAATTTCTGTTTGTCGAATGTCCATTAACTTCAATAGAACAGCTCCTTGAAATCCTTAACAGTAAGGTTCTTCCCAGAGAAATAAACTAACCACATATCTACTCTCTTGTCTCTCATACCAACCAACAGAAAAGGTTGGTTCCATCTAATTAACTGGCACCTGAGAAGTCACGTTTGTAACAAACTTATCTGTGAGCGGTTCATTTGGCGCTTATTTGGTGATTTGATAATGAGAATTCTCTGCTTCTTTTCTGTTATTGTTATGAAATGATGACCGCGAATGTGACAAGATTTGGTAAATTGGTAATGAATCATCTTGATTAGCAATGATGCAGTGTAGCGTGGTCTGGGAAATGGAATCATCTTGATCTTCTTTTAAGATTGCATCTAATGTCCTCTTTCCATTGGGCATCGCCAAATGATTTTCAAAGTTGTATCCCTTCTGCTTACGATATAATAGCAGTTCTGGTAGTGACTCCACAGTTAATTAGTTTGAGTCCTTGTGTCCAAAGACCCGAGTGTATAATGTGATTGGAGAGTTGTAGTAGCAGATAACCACTTCCAAATACCTATAAGGGCGTGTGACGGCAAATTCTTCAGTAAACAGCAGAATCACCAGAGTGCAATGGCCAGCCCAAGTGGTTTATTAGCACTGACTAGTGACCTATCTGAGTTTTCAAGATAGGTCCGATTATAAACCAAATGCTTTTCCCTTGTCGACTAAATCTTGGCATTTTATATTGGTCAATCCAAAATTGTGTCAATTTTGCTCAATCAAGTCTTAAGCTTGCAACTGATGGAATGTGGTGTTGGAAAATCACACAAGGCTCATCATACAACAAGCCACACCGCTTTCAGGCATAAAAAGTTGATCAGTGGACTTAATTGACCAAAATTGATAATGTTTATGACTCATTTGATGAAAATGTAATCGTAAAGATTTACTTGACCAATGGACAAAATGTTTGAGACTTCCCTTGTACATGTCCCTGAGTTTGCTCTTTGCTTCTTGGGATGTCACAGATAGGTTTCTGGCTTCATTCAGAAGTACATAAGTTGCAATCTAGTGCTTTTCTTGTGTCAGTATAGACATTTAGTGGGATGGTATATTGCTTTAAAAGTCTTGATCAAGATGATGATGTTCTCCTCTCGCTTTGTGGCAATCTACTATTGATTTCAACACCAAGAGGCAGCTCTGTTTTGAAGTCGTTGAAATGCGTGCTATCCAGAAAAATAAACTGCTTTGTTCTGTTTGTGGTGAATTTTTTGGTCAATTTGTTTCCAGTTGTTGTGGGTTAAAGGAATAATTCTGCAGTCTAAGTTGGTACAAAGGACACATAACTACAGAAGATGCCTCCTACATCCATTTCTGGGAGAGTACACGATGCAATCGAATCATAGTCTTTCAATTGATTCAATTAAGTTCTAAATCCTTTTCAAAAAGTGCATTCGAGTCCTTTGAATGAATGCTACCTGAAATTGCCCACGTGCCACTTAAAAATTGCGTACGCGATTTTCTTAAATTGCACTTTTGAAAATACGTTACAGGACTTAATCGCATCTTTGGATAATGGGTTTAGGACCGAATTGAACCAGCTGGAAGTTGTAGGACTCGATTGCACTTTTGGGTATAGGTTTTGGATTTTGGTTGAATCAATTGAAATGTTGAGGACTCGATTGCGTTCTGTACCTAAGGTTTAAGACTTGCGATTCACTTTTTCCTTCTGTTTCTGTTATTCTCGTTTGCTCTTTATAGGAACCACTAGCTCAGTTACTTTGTGTGCCTGTTCTGTTTTCATTATTTTGCCAGAGATGTTTGCTACTCTATCGAGAACACATGCAGATATTATCGCCATCCCTCCTCATGAGGAAAAAGCATTTCAATTTCAAGTTTTTCACTGTTCAGTTATCCCATCCCAAAGAATTCTTCTTTAATGAACCCTTTTCTTCTGCAGGACTAGTATAATTGAAAAGGAAGACTGGAAAAGTATCATTGACCTGGTTTCAAACGCAAAACAGGTTGTCTCTTCAGTACAAGATGTGGCAAGGAAACTTGCTGATTATGCTAAATTCAGGACTAACAAAGAAAAATTGGGTGAGGCCTTTTACAATATTGCGTTGCTGTATTTTTTATCAAAAGTTGTGTGATTGATTGGACTAGTGTCACTATTTTCCTTCTGAGTGTGTGTGTATTGTTATCTAAGCAAAAGGTGCCTTGTACTTATCCCTTGCTGAATAGATGGCTTACACTAGTGGGAGCCTGTGTTATTAAGTCAGAACTTGCAATTGAAGACCAACTGGATTTTATTTAACACTCCCTTAGAGGATATACATTATGAGCTTCTGTTGCTTGTCTATCATAGAATTTGTATCCAGATTGGGGGCCAACTGTCCTTTTCCAGGAAAAAAATACTAATATTCTTATCGTTTTTTAATGGCACATAATTATTAATGTGCTTGCTCCTCTTACCAATGTTAACTGAGTCCCTTCATGCAACATTGTGTGGATAGTATTTACTTGACAGTCGATAGGTTTCGTGCTTCTGGTGATGGCTGAACAATTTGACAGACCTATTGTCTTGGATCTTAATTCCCTATCCTTTTATTTGCAATCATCCACAAGAGGACATGAGCTTGGCCTTTTGTGACTTGTATACCCTGCTATATCCATATACTGCTGCTTATCTGTGGCCTTATCTGGCAAATCATGCAACCCCCCAAACAAGACGGATGCCGTATGAATCAATGCAACCTAGTGTTGGATCATCCCTGGCCCATTCAGTTGTTCCTCCAAAGTCTTGTATTGTTAAATGCATGTTTATCAAATGGAACTATTGATCATTGAATTATTTTGACCTTCTGAGTATCCTTCCAGCAACAATAGCTTTCTTGTTTCTCTTGGATTTAACCATATTTTGACTTTGAAAACAGATCCATCCATCAGACAGGAATCAGCTATTGTTCCTAAAGTTCCCCCCAAGTCCAAACCCTCAGCCAAGGGTGATGCTGTTATGGAGAAGCAACGAACAATGCCTGAGGAGTTATTTGTGCCAGGTACTGTGTATTACCTGAAGAGAAATATGGACTGCAACTCAAATAGTCGGATTGAGTACTTCACTCTATGGAGACGGCGTCCCGGGGATCATTTTCCGAGGATAGTGCTCTCCAGCAATTTAATTTCGGACCACAAATGTGACAGCCATTATTATGCATTAAGAGATGTACTCAAAGGTTTGCCAGCATCAACTGATGATGACGTCTTATTCCAATAGAAGGGGCATTTGTTCTAGAGTTTTACCCCTGCATCTGGAACTGTACAATGCATGCTGCGGAAGTCCCATCTTTGAGGCTTATCAGCATGTATCCCCCCACATTCTTGTATACCCTTAAGGAAAGGGGCTCCCACATCAGAATTTGAGTTGATCTCAGGTTTGTGATCTTGTGCGTTTCTTCACTCTGTTGGGGACAAAAGTGCTCGTGTTCCATAACGTACCAGCATGGTTGTGCTTGTGAGGATGGACGCGGCTGAAATTGATCATAATAAGCACGGTGCTCTTGCAAGAAGTCGAACTTTGATGTGGGCCTCTTGCTTACTGGCGGACAGGTAAATTGTCAATGTAGCATTCTTAGTGTATTTTATGGGTAGTGAACATATTTTTATGTTCATTCACTACATATTGTACATTGTCTCACTTAACTTCGTGTTTTTGCTGATAATATTTGGGTTGCGGACGTGATCTTCTATTAGTTGTCTGTCAGTTAAAATATCCGGACTCTATGTAAACATCAGCTGGCAGTACAGAGAATGTATCCACATATCCAACAAGAGAGAACTGGTTGCACAATAAATTTTACTTTGCTATCTGATATCTTTGTTGGTTAGAACCATTGGATTTTAATTTGTTCTTATACCCATGCTAGTGCGGTATTGATATTGTCGCTCCGCGTACATCCCCCAGTGGAAAATATATTGACACACGATATTGAGACATCGACTTGGATTATATAATTTGAGTCTCCACAGTGAGTGGTTTTGTGCTGATACGGTTGCCATGGACACCTCTAGAACATATATTGTTTAGTGAGGCTTATTGCTGAGCGTGGCCTTTTGTTCGCTCATTGTAATTAGGCTATCCCAGGTTATTTTGATGAGTTTATAGCCTGTTCTTTGGTTTAGAAGTATATGAGAATTTTAACTGAAAAAAGATGAATCCATTTGAATCAGGGAAAGCTAGGAGCGAAGCAACACAGAAGACCGCACAACCGAAAACATTGCTCGCCAAATCAAGGGGTAAAGATATTAGAGATGCTTGAAATTTTGTATGGAAAGATTGTCGAAAAGTTCTAATTTTATTGCATTTTTTGTTAATTCACTCTTACTCTTAAATTTTTTAAATTTGCCAATTATGTCGTAAATTTTTTTATGTTTTGTCAATTGGGTTCATCTGACCTAAATTGGCCTAAAATCACTAACGTGGATAATTTTTAATAATTTTTTGAACTTTTTAATATTTTTTTTATTAATTTTTCTGCTTTCTTGCTTTGCTTTTTTTTTTTTCCCCTTTTTCTTTAATTGTTTCCTAGTTATTTCCTTTTTCCCTTGGCTGGCCA
>JANUWG010000767.1:0-10547 GCA_025175695.1 Eugenia klotzschiana | reverse complement strand
AACAACCTGGAAGGGATGTTGAATAGGTTGAGTGATGTTTTAAACTTTTGCAACATGACAAACAAATCACCAGTGAAGGTGGTTACGTGCAACGAACCAGTGTGTTCGATGCTGGTAAGTAAATCAGAGAACAGAGAGCAAATCACATATAGATATATAGTGGTTCGGTTTATGAGTAAGTCTATATCCACTCTTAGACTAATAGCCTTAACAGTGGCTGGATTTCACTAGCAATCAGCACTCGAGATTATAACTGGCAAGCGTCGTTCCTATTACACGATAGATCATACTATCAGGAAAGCAAACACTGCTCTTACACTTGTATCAATACGCAGAGCTATTACAGTTAACACAGACAAACACAGAGAATGAACGGTACTGCTTGCACAGGAAATTTGAGTGTGTGTGAGATTTTGAGTGTCAAGTTCGCAAGTCATTGTTTGGCCTTCCTTCTTATATAGACCTTCAGTCTTCATACTAGCCATTAGAAGTCTTCAAGGATACACAGCTGGACATCAGGCACCCTGGACATTTTTATCTGAATGGGAGACCAAGCAGTATTGTTCCAGGCAAGGAGACAAAAAGTACTGCTCCTGGTCTGAGACAAATAGTACTTCTCTAGTCAAGAGATCAAGTAGTACTGTTCCATTTGCTGTCAGAAAATCAAATGTACATCTCCTCTCGCATGTAGAGAATATCCTGCATGATACACTGTTCATCCGTCTTGTGCGCAATATTTTTTATTTTGGTCAAAATTGTGCATAGCATCAACTGCCAGCTATCAGCAGTCTTTCTGCAATTTTTGTTTGTGGAACCCAAAGCATTAAATGGTGCTATTATGAACTATCACATCATCATCACACCAACTCTGTTGCTCCATACTAACAAAACACGCACTATCACTAGTGCTGCTTGCAAGTAACTTAACTGACAATCTTCAGTTTTTATATCTACTCAATAATTCGATAAGATAGCCACAACGATCTTACCGTCTTTCATCAATACTTAACATGTAAGAACAATATCTTGACTGATCCTTCCCAGCTACCATGATATAACCTCGTGGCACTTGTTCACACAGCATAGTTTCTCGTCATTGCTAACGGTGTTGGATCATTGATAATGGTAACGAAATTCCCATCTGCACTCATCATGGTAAGCATTAGAACTAGGGATGGTTTTATAATCATCAAAATATCATAGGGATGTTTTCCAACGGAGGCTACTTTAGTGAATGTGTAGTTGCAAGCCTCTATTACTTGATTAGTTGGGGAATCTTTTGTAGTTTTGAGTTTTTCTAGAATGTTGGCCTGTTTCCTTGTTTCTAAGGATTTGGTAATGTCAGTTTGGGATATTCTTCCTGGAATTCATGTAGCGTTAGGCACTTAATAATTCTTAATTTGGTAAAAATTGCCCATTATTTGTTACATTCTTTCATATTGTTGCTTATATTCTTGTATTTATTGTACCCATTTGCTGCAAAACAGGGGGCTATCTGAACGCAATAAGAACCAGTCTAAAGTTTACTTGCCCATCAGAGCACATTCCTTCAAAGATTGAGGTTGATGTCAGCAATCTAGACATTGGAGATAGAATTTTCATGCATGATGTCGAATTTCATCCGTCCATGGAGCTTTTGAGCAAGAATGATGCTATTCCGATATGCAAGGTCATGTCGACAAAATCGGAGAGTGTAGAGCCTGCAGAGGTGTAGGCACGAAGAAGCTCCATACCCTATTGTGCACGTTTGAGGAATCGAGGGTGCTGCAGATCGAGGTGCCCTTGGTTTTGCAATTACTATGGGCTTATTGTCCTGTAAAGTTGAGGCATTTTTGAGTAAGTCTCTATCCGGCCACTACGACGGGGATCCACAAGACTCCGGTGTAGTTTCACCAGTTTTGACATTTCAGGGCCAGAGAGACTTCATATGTTTGCCGTGTAGTCTTGGTAAGAAGTTAAAAGCTTTAACTTGTCAATTGTTGTTGGATGCTTACAATAAAGATATTGATCGCGTCATAGCATTCACAAGGGGATGACATCATGTGTAATTTGGTCTGACTTTATGATTTCTTCAACAAAATCCAAAAAGAACATCTAGCTGACTTAGAAAATTGCCTGATTCTCTGGTCTTGACCCTTATGATGGTGCAAGCTGTGTTTCTCAGAAACTGAGAAACTTCCTTCGGCCCAACTTCAGGGATACTGCATAAATTTGACCTCTTCAACAATATCTTTCTTTTATGACAATTTTTTTTTCCAAAACTATGTGACTATTTACGATTTAAATTTCAGGCGCAATTCTGCAACCGTGAACGGCTTTTACATAGCAAAAATCATGAACAAGGTGGTGAAGGCCATCTTTAACAAGGCGATTATTATATATAAGCTTAAAAAATCCAGAGATAAAAAAGGAAAAATGTTGTCAATTAACGGAATATAGGATAAGTAGACCTCTTTTGTTCAGCCTCAATTAATAAGGCAAAGCACTCAGAGCATTCTATTGAGACCACTTCATGCCTCAGTTATTCCAACTTCATTTCCCTACTTCATACAATGGGGAAAGTTGGAAAGTGAACACACCAAAATGAAAAGGCTTTGAGAGGAACCGCCAGGACTCAGCAAACCAAAACACCTAGAGATCTCCTGTGGAGCGGGTGCTAAAACTGATGAAATTCTTGCCCCGGTTGACTGCATCGACGTTCCTTCACGATGAATAGGCGGTGATCTTCTGGATAGCACCGGCCGGGGCCATTAAGGATGACTGAGGCATGTAATGGCCTCAAAGTATTTCATTCTCGAGATTGTCGATTCTCTTGACCCATTAAGGATGGTGAGATTTCCCCTACTCCAATGATCTTCGAGATAATGCCATTTACTAACATGATTCCAAGTTCCTCAACATACAGGGGACTTATTTAGCCTAGGCTCGATCAGTTTTGGTCTGAGTCGGGTCGAGAATGAGACGACCTCAAGCATCCTAATGCTTGAACTCGAGCTCTGCTTGCTCGAGCCTAGTGGAGAAAAGTGCGAGAAACATGAAAACCGTGTTATTTTTTACTGTTGTGCACTCGAGGCCAGCTGAGTCTGAACTTGTAGCTTAACTCGAGCGATCAGATCAAGTTTCGGCTCGTTAAGCGCATCTGGGTCGAGCTCAAGTAGATTGGCTTAATGTTGAATACATAGGGCCAAGCTTTTAACTCGTCGAAGTTTTGAGTTTTAGTGGCACATTGTGTTACTTTGACTCCGTTCTGAACAAATGGTCAATTACTAGAGAATCACCAAGTGTAATCATGGTTCTATTGTTGGAAAAAGAAGGAAGAAAAAAAAGAGAGTTCATCTCTCGTTCAAATCCTACAGTAAGAATTTCAGATGTTTCGGTGAATCTGGTGACGGCATTCAAAGCCTAGAGTAGAGATCGGTAAACATTGTGTCGAGCAGGTGAAAAGGGAACAACGACATCGACAGAGGCAGAATATATGAGAATTGCAATTCAATTGAATCAATCAGAACCGTCATCTCCATACACACCATTGCTAGAATCCGGATCAATCACAGGTTTATTAGTTTTTGACAATCTACCAGACGATTTCAAAGGTTTCACGGGTCTCTTGACCTTTACTGCCTGCAATTCCAACCCCTTCTCCGAAGGTTTGCGTTTTCTTTTTAACCGTGCACCGTCCGTGTCCTCGGCAGTTGAATTCTCCATGGCTGCATAAGTTTAGACAAGTCAGAGAAAAACCTTTCAGCCACACATGAGCTCGAGAATGACACTATTAAAAACCCTACAAGAGACGGAACACAAAACAGCCTGGCATCACTTAACTTTTACATTCTTAAAAACCAGTAATCACCTATTGAAATCACATTATCATCTGCAGAGGTCCTGAAACTTGATTACTACCCGTCTTCCCACACTATCCTCTGCCCTCCTCTGATGCAACCATAAATAGTGTGCCTAATTTTTCAGCGAAATTTTCATCAAACATACTCAATGTAGTCTTTTCTCCCTCAATGCCATGTCAGAGATAAAAATGGATTACCAAGATTCCTAGCAGTTCCTAAGCAAATCTAGCCAATGATTAAGAGGGCAATTTATCATGCAGATCTTAAGTCAGGCATCTGCTTTAGGTAAGAACAAACAGTCATAGGTACAACCTAATTGCTATATTGCAGGAATTGACAAAAAAATCCAGTCTGTACAAGGAAGAATCTCAACACTTGGTAAATCCAGCAAGTGGGGAAAAGAAAACTTACGTTCGAGGGGGCTTGAATTGTGGTTGCTCACATTTCCATTCTGACCAGCCTCTACTGAAAGTGGCGATCCAGAATGGTTACCATCTGGCAACTTTGAACAACTGCTAACACACTTGTCTTGCTGCTCAGGAACATCGAGACAAGGAACTGCAGGCAAAAAGCATAGCTCCTCCTGGGACATATCTGAGTCACTAAAAGCTGAATCCCTCTCCACAGTCAAAACATCAACTTCATCACCTTCATGAACATCTGGTTCTTTCACCTGTATGCATACACATTCAATAATTGTTAATATCAAGCCAAATAAGCCAAGCTCATAATCTGCTCATTTACCTTTTCAGTCTCAGGGACCAAATCAAATTCATCTTCTCGCTCAACATACTCCTCATTCTCCTCAAGCTCTTTAAAATCTGGAGCAAATGCACTCCAGTTTTCAGTATAATCTTTAGCCCATATATAAACCAAGCCAGTCAAAGAAACAAAAACAATAATAGGATGAACAGGATGCCATGCCAAATCCATCAATGCTTCTTTTGGGCCTTCAAGAATTTTAACAAGATGCCCAGCCCTATCCCATATATAAATTTTGTGCTCTCCTCTGCTCGCAGCACCACCAATCACCCACTCTCCATCACCACTAAAACAAGGTGCTTTCCACTGGACCCTAGTGATAGAATCTTGAAACTCGTGGAGAAGTTCCAAGCACTTCGATCCAACAGCCTTCAATTTCTCCACATCATCTGGTTCATTGAAACCCTCATTCAATTCATCAAGCATCTTTAATCCATCTTTAGGAGGTAGCAGATTTCTGTAGATTCTAATCATCCGGTCATTGGAATTTGTCAACATGTACTGTCCATTTCTACTAAATACGACATTTTTTATAACAGCACCACCGGAAACAAGGATGATGGCACACACTCTGACATTCTTGTGATCTATTATAAGAATTTCTCCCTTCGAAGTTCCTGCATAAACCAGATCCCCATGCTTGTTAAAGCAAGCATTGCACGGAGAGTAAGTCACTGATGTATCTGACGTCTTGTTCCGGGGCAGAGGAGCAGTTCCGTTGCTTACATCAGCTGTCAAAACTGGAAGACCTGTTGTGCTTCCAGTGTTCAAGTCAACGATC
The DNA here is from genome assembly GCA_025175695.1 of Eugenia klotzschiana. Classification (NCBI taxonomy): domain Eukaryota; kingdom Viridiplantae; phylum Streptophyta; class Magnoliopsida; order Myrtales; family Myrtaceae; genus Eugenia; species Eugenia klotzschiana. The sequence continues at coordinate 5,162 of JANUWG010000767.1, read as the reverse complement.
ATAGGAGCAGATGAGAAAGGACAGGCCAGGCAAATAGATGGAGTTGAGGAACCAGGATGAAGATGAGCTTGTAGAACTGTATGCTGCAGAGTTGTATGTGCTATCTTCTCTCCACTTAGAACATCCCAAAGAATGAGAGACTTGTCAGAAGCAGACACAAGTAGGCGGTGGCCATACTTGGACCAGCAGACACTCGTAATTGCAGCAGTGCATTCATTGTCGCGGAGCTCTTTCGCGACGCCCCGGGTCTCAAAGTCCCATATAATGCAACTTCCATCGGTGCATCCAGCTGGAAAAGGAAATCAAACAGAGTATGATATACTGATAGAAGAAATAGCATAATCAAGAACCACAGCGATTCCTTCATAGGACAACAGCCAGAAACATTCATAATTTTCAGAAGAAGCGTCAGAGAAAAATCAGACAAAGATGCAGATATTTGCAGATCACTGTCTTGTTGTTTCTACCACAAGACTTCCAAAACTACCATTCAGTAAAACAAATAGTAAAATCCAAGAATAGGACTCACAAATTGCATTCAAACAAGGAACTAGAATTACTTCTCCAAATTAACATTAGTGACCAGCTATTCAATGCGATGCTGATCCCATTATGTAACTAATGGATGCACCAACAGAAGACTCTCCACATGCCACGACTTGCAAGAAAAAGAATGTCTGCACTGCAACTCTAAACTGTAGCCCCAATCTTAAAGAATCGCCAAACGGTTGGAAGACCAAGATTCTAGTCATCAATCATGTGCATTCCAAAAGTGAGAGATCTGTGTTTCAAACCTTCCACTCCATTTATATATTTACTTATCTTTCCATCTTTAATTGTGTTCTAATCTAGACACGGAACAAATCGGAACAATTCTCGGATAAAGCAGTTGATGCATTCAAGCTACATTTTAACTTTGTAGTTATTTTAAAAGATTCCAGCATGCCCTGATTGTAAGAAAATCAAAAGGGCATTCTCTAAAGTGAGTAAATGGCGACAAAATATGACTCCACCCAAAAACAGACCAGACAGTCCTACGAGTAGGGAATTTTGAGTAGCTAAGACGGACGAGGTCAGGGTGGGGATAGAGCCCTTACGAGGTCCGCTAATGACAGAAGTACCGAGGTCGAGCCACATCTTTTCCAACTTCAAAGCACCCAGTTTAAAACAGTAGGCTAAAAAGAACTCATCTTTTTCTTCATCACAAGCAAAATAGCTAAAAAAAATCAAAGATTTAGCGGAACCCGAAATTAGATGCGCCGTCGGAATGCCACTTCCAAAAACAATTCCACAGAGAGAGAGAGAGAGAGAGAGAGAGAGAGAGAGAGAGAGTACCGGCGAGGAGGGTACCGCGGCGGTTGAAGGCGAGGCACTTCATAATGCCATGTTCCAAGTACTCCTCAATCACTTCAGGAAAATCTCCCTGCAACGGATCTGCTCATTCGAAACACACACACCCCGCATGAGCACACTTTCTGCCGTCGGAAGAAAGTGCAGGGACCCAAAAGGAGAGCGGCACACGAGAGAGAGAGAGAGAGAGAGAGAGAGGAATACCGATGATTGGAGCCTCCATAGTCGCTGTATCGATTCAACAGACAGTGAACAATGTCATCGACGACGCCATACACAGTCGAGGTGGGCGGGACGGGGGCGCGCGCGAGAGAGAGAGAGAGAGAGAACCCTTCGTCCGCTATTTCAAGTCTCGATTGGAGACTTCGCAGGTTTTCTTGTTCGAAGCAATCCGACTTAAAAGATAGCTCTCGAGGATTTCGAACGACATTTTTTTTTTCTTACCCTTTTCTCTTAAAACTTGAAAATTAAATGAAAAAAAAAACGCTATCTAAAAGAAAATGTCACATGGGTTATTTTATTCTGTCCTACCTAGCTCTTGAGGAAAAGGTAAAATGTTGCGGGAACTTTCATTCACGAAAAACTCTAAATTGATACATCTGTGATAAATTTATCACAAATTATTTTTTACCACCAAAAACCCTAAAATAGTACACCTTTTTCGTGGTGTTAAATCAAATCTAAAACTTGTCGTGAAAATATTCTTAAATCCTAAAATTTTCATTTTTATGCATCTAAATTCTGAGACTTACCACAATCATATACTTTAATATTTTCGTAAGCTCCGTTAGATTTTCGCGAATGAAAATTTACGCAACATTTTACCTTTTCCTCAAGAGCCACGTAGGACAGAATAAAATAACCCACGTGACATTTTCCGTCCACGTCATTTTCACGGGATTAAGCGGAGATCTCAAATACGTTAAAATTGCAAATTTTAGGGTTTAAATGCTCGAATTACAGATTTTAGGGGCGAACCGCGAAAATTCTGACGGTCAAAGCAAGCGAATCGCAACTTTTACTTCTTCCGTGGTCTTTCCAATAGGTAACCTGGTCATGGAAAACTCGGAGCACTTCCGATCAAGTTTTGCGTTTCACTAAGTTGGTTTTGCTTCTTGTTCAGTTTCTTCAATAAAACCTTGCATCCAAGATAAGAAGAAAGTCTGGGATTATTGAGTATCAAAGATGTTTACCTTGATGGGCAGTTATCGATTCCAACTGGTGGCTGATTCAAGCTGCGTTTGAAAAGACTTTTGAGGAAAGTCTTTAGGAGAATGCTACAACCTTTGAAATAAAGGAAATTGGTAAAATATAAAGATCGTCCGGTAAATTGTAATTGAAAAATATTTTGAAACGCAGCTTTGAAAAAATACTATTTGGTAAGCATAAATTCCAAAAGTCTTTATACTAGGCCGCCATCGAATATTTTAATATTTGTTTTTTTTTATAATTATTATTTTCTATTTCCTTTTTTTTCTTTCCTTCCCCAACCCCGACCCGACTCACTATCCGCCAAACCGCCGCCCAAACACCCAAAGCCGACCAACTTCAACTCTGCTCGGCCGCCACACACGTCACCATTGGTCGTTCATCGCCGGGATAGAATCGAGCCTCCCCTGGACCGCCACCAAACGCCACGAACCGTGGCTCACCAGCCCGGCTCCAACCTCGCTCGGCCGCTGTAGCTCAGTCGCCACCATCCTTTCCAACGCTGGTACCAGAGTCACCGGTGGACACTCCCAGCCCTCACTGGGGCCGCGCCAGTTAGCTATCAATCAACTCGCACTCACGGGCACGAACAGAACTCATTGAAAATAGAAGTAAACTCATTCACGCATTCCATCGAGCATTTGCTGGGCAATAACAAAAAGGGGAAGACGATCCATTTCACTTTTTAATAGATTCAAATGTAAATCTCCAACGAGAAAGCAAACAAGAGATGGTACCAAGCAACACATGGGTTCGAGCACGTAACAGAAGCGACATGAACACGTGAACAAAGAAGAAAACTACAACACGACTCCCGGCTCAAGCGCGAACAGGACGCGATGTGTGGGAGGCAGCGACGACGAGGTCGACCCTCTCCGTCGCTGCGCGAGACGCCATCTAGGCTTGCGAGGTCAACCTTCGCCGTCGCCGCACCTCGGTAGCAGGGGAAGGGGGGTAGTTGTCGGCGGCGGCGGCGTTCGGTAGCCCAGTCCTCAGCGGCACTTGCAGCAGCGGCCTCCACCAGCACTCGGGAGAGCTGGGATTGCAAGGTCGAGCCTCGCCCGGCCATGATCTAGGCTTGCGAGGTCGAGCCTTGTTCGGCCATGGCAGGGCTCATCCTCTCTGTCGGCGCCTCGACAGCAGGGGGGAGGAGGGGGTAGTTGTCAGTGGCGGCGGCGGCGTTCGACAGCCCAGTCCTTGGTGGCGTCCTCCACCAGCACTCGGGAGAGCTGCAAATGAGGGGCAAGGGGAAGAGGAACAGTAGTCTTCAAGATGCAGGCGAAGGGGATGGAGTTGATTTTAGGCGGAGGAGAATTCTGAAAGCCCAAGGCAGCCTTCAAGCTGCCTTGGGCTTTTAACATTGTGAAAACTGATTTTGAGTCAAGTACAGTTGAAAAAAATTTATCAAACACTAAATATATGGCCCAAAGGACTTTGGGTGTCCAAAGCCCCTTCCCAAGGTGGTTCCCAAACGCACCCTTAGTCCTTAGAGTATTCACTTACCTCGAATAATGACTTAACAACTTAAAGTTTTAGGTCACCTTCAAACAAGATGAGCAAAATCGAAAATTAACAATTCTTGTTGTTAAAACGACAAAACCAATTTATAGAAAGTAGCAGAATTCAATAGTCTACTTTGTCGATATCCGAAAAATTAAGATTGAAAATTTAATATAACAAGAGTGGGGCCTTTATTTTGACCCGCAAGATAAGAAAGTTGGTGAATGTTAGTAAATGATGTGGGGATTTCTATGTATTTTGGAAAATGGAAGCCCTTTGAGGTCTCAATCATGCGACCAAGGCAAAATAAATTTGAAAGAATTCTCAAGAGTTTATCAAGAAAGAGAAAAAGGTTCAACCAATGTTAAAGGTAATTATCACTTTGTATTAAAATACTAAGTACCCCAATACTTAAGCTTCACATGGCACCCATAGAATAGCTAGAGTGCAAATGGTCCAATAAAATTTTGTCACATTAAGATATTTTGATGAAGAGGAAGATGGCTCCATCTTCTTCGGCTAAGTAAGTAGACTCATCAATAGTATTAAATGACTTAAGCTAAAATTCATGATGTAATATGATGTCATGAGTATCCAAATTAAATGTCTCAAATAAAGCTTGGTTTAAAATGTTGAATAGAGAAAAAGGAAGTGGGTGTGCCAAATAAGGAAAAATCATATGCTTAACACAAAAATAAACATGTTATGTTAATAAAATATTTTAGTATTTAGTGTATCAACAAGGACATCAATTTTCAATCAGAAAATATGTTACTAGGTTACTAAAATATTTAGTATATCTAAAGAATAGCTTAAATTTAATAAATTCAATGGAAAATATCAATACCTACAAATATAAATTTCAGAATGTACTCGACCTTTCTACAATTAATAAGGTGGCAAATTAAATATCGTCGTCCTACATCACTATCATAGACGTTGATAATTTATTGACTTAATTATAATGTTTCTGTAGCCAGGCGATTACATCGCAGGTAATCATCCTAAATACTTTTATCGAAAATGAAAACTTTCAGGCGTCACACGAAAAGCTCAGCCATAATTCAGCTCACACACTAAATTTATTCACTCCATAACGTGCT